>CM075859.1:90777077-90893763 GCA_037975125.1 Latrodectus hesperus | reverse complement strand
TCTAGTTGGCAGAAATTCGTAGCGCGAAACGATTTCCTGGACGAACAAGTAAATAAACTTAATCCAATTCAAACCGAACATGTGACTCACATGATATAAATTTTAATTTGTGATGTCGTGTTTATAAGAATATAAAATTATTTTTAATGATGTATTACTAAGAAATATAAATTTCTTGTTAGGTGTTTCTTGAAAATTGCACATTTTTTCTTAGGTGTGAAAAGGGATTCAAGTGTTTGTAATTGGTCTGAGGCTGAATAATTTACGAATTTTAGCTGTTTTTATATCAAATTATAAAATATTTAAGCTTGAAAATTTCAGTATTTTTAACTTATTGTTCAAAGTTCTTAAGAACAGGTCATTTATGTGTTCAGCTTCATTGTTGAAATTGAAGCCATTGAGTAAAATCTATGGAAAGAAATATGATTAAGTAAAAGTTATTCTGACTTTAAAACTGTGTCATGTGCAATTATATTACAAGTAAAAACAGTATTACTGGATAATTTTTTTACAAAAACAGCATTTTAAAAGCACGATTTTTTTTTATTATATTACTTTTCATGGTAGAAACAATTTAAACTGGCTTAAAACAAAAAATGGAATGAAAGTTTAATATCTAATAGACGAGTAAAATGATCCATTGAATAAATTTCCTCTAAACCAATCTGTTTAATATTTTATGATTGTGTATTTCATTATTGATCATCAGTGGCTTTTCTGCTTCCAAACTTAAATCTACTATAATCTTTTATTTTTATTTTCTCTGATTTGAATTACAGAAACGATAAAGTTAATCTAAAATGTGATTAAATTAATTTTAAAATAAAATCCTATTGAAATTACTCCTTAAACTGTAGAAAAATTATTAAGGATGTAGATAAAATATAATCAGTTTTTAATTGTTATGAAGTTTAAATGAATAATGCTATTAAAATCTATGCTTTTAGGTAAAAAAATATTATGAATATGATAAAGAGAATTTTTTTATATTCACCTATGAATTAACAAGACTCTTAATATGATAATTGATCCTATAATGAGGTTATGTAATTGAAAAAATTGTCAGTTTTGTTTTTAATATTTAAAATCATGTTTGTGTATTCATTAATTATTTACAGTATAAAGATATGAAGTAATGTGACATCTATATGGGATTATTTCAAATATATTATTACAAAAAATAGAATTATATGAAATATCTTCTACACTTAGAAAGAATGCTTTTTTTATAATATAAAATATCTTTATTATCAAATATATTGGGAGAAATTTTAAGTCGCTGTAAATGATTTAAATGTGTTGAATGTCTTTTTATTTTCATTAAATATATGAGTAGGTGAACTTCACATATATTTAATTTTCTAGTAATTAATATTTCTTTGTGTATATAATTTAATTTTAGGTTTATTCTTCAAAATGATTATAGAAACTTACGTTATTATAAATGAGGAAATTTGCTATTATTTAATAAAGTGAATATACCAGCATTTTTTTACTGTTTGCTTTGATATTATTGTCTTGAAACACTGCATATCTGTTTTGTTTCATTTTTATATATTTAAAATGTTGCTCATAAATTTAATACATTAATTTGGTAAACTTTGGAGCTGCTGATGTTTTAATCTAGTAAACTGAATAAATTTTCAATAAAAAGTTTTTGACTTTTTCTATTTTATCAGGAAGAAACTATTTTAGTAAATAATTTAATTCACATGATTAATTTAATGCTGTTCTTTGACAAATGAGCTATGGTCAAATAAACATATGATGCCATGTAAGCTTGGAAGTCAAAGATTTGATATCATAATGCTTTTTTTATAGGTAGAAAGAACAGAGCTGTGTAATAGGAGAATGTTTTTTACTGTGTGTGTTCAAAACTCAAATAATTTTATGAATCCTGACTGTTGTGATCCTTATTGCAGGTCTTATTAGTGATGGAACTGGTTCATGTATATCTTGTTTCAGGTTTCCTAAAGAAGAAATAAAGTCATATAGTTACAAAAAGTCTACAGTAAGATTTTTCTGTAGCAAAGGCATTGTTTGTGAAAAGCTTTTGCTGATGATTAAATTATTAGAGTTAATGAATTACCACAACATGGAGAGATTATTAAAATACTCAAAACTGTTTTAAATTAAAAGATAGAGCTGTTCCTATAGTATTTTCTGATCGTCCAGTATACATTATAGAAAAGGTTGCTTAAAGAATAAGCAGAGAGGAAAAATTAAATCATCTATCATTAAAAAGCTTAATCAGATTTTTTGACTGCAGAAAAAATTATAAATCCTTTGATGATTCAAACAAAATTTTGGAAAGTTTCTCTTCCAGACAATGTGATAAAAACAAAACTGAAGTTTACGTTCATAAACAAAATGTAAATTTCAGTTTTGTTAATGAATTTTCAATTTGCTCCCATTCTTTTAAACAAGTATTTAAATAAACTTCCATTTCAATTTTTGTAGAAAGTGTTCCTCAAGAATCGACAAGATTTGATCTTGAGTGATTTTAAACTGGTGTTTTGGAGTTAGAGTTTGTACAACTCTTTAAAATTTCTGGATTTTAAAATTTTTTAAGGGCCCTTGGAATTCTTCGAATTTTAATTTCTTGAAATTTATGAATTACTCCTGGAATTAATATTTACATTGATGTATTTATTTTTTGTTTGAAAATATAATTTTTGTTGAGTTTTTTGTTTCAATATTTTAAAAGTTTTAATGAGATTGTTTGAAAAACAAATTAAGTATTAATTCTTACTGTTACCACAAGATGACGAAACAATCAATTTTAGATTAATATTGTGTTCATAATAGTTGATTAAAATAAAGATCTAGTTTAACCACTATAGTTACATGATGAACCAGTTCAGTCTGGACTGGATATAGTTGTTGTTGCCTTGTTCAGTGAAGTAGTACAATGGAATTCTTGTAGAGATACAGAAATGTCATTGGCAGCTCTGGCCACATCAATAACTTCTGAGGAATTGAGTTAATGTGGGGGATCAAGAGGGAACTGGATTTAGTGTTTAGATATATGTTTGTATGAAGTGATCATTTCTAAGATTTTTATGAAGGGCAATCATGCAGGTGATTTTAATTTACTTTTTTCTATTTGTTTCTGTTTTATATACTATATAAATTTCTCTAAATATTAATATTTAAATATAAAAGTTTTGAGTTAAAATACACTTTCTATACCTTTCTTGGTGACAACTTATCTAATATCTCAGAATGTGATTCTGTTTTTTTTAAAAAAATTATAATTTTGTAGAATTTAAATTATAATTGACTAAAATTTGAAGATTTTATGAATGAAAAATTTGATCATATTAAAGATAGAATAGATTCTTTTTATTTCAATTTACTTTCAAATAAACAAAATTGTTGTCACTTATAGTAGTTAATTTGCTATTACTACTCTAATGGTCAAGCATCTGTTTAACATGAGTTATCTGTTAACAAAAATTTTATGGTGGAAAATTTAAATATTCAATTAATTGTGTGTGACTAAGCTTATCATTGTTGATCAAGTCCAAAATATAGGAGCGAGTGCCATGCAAAAGTATAAAATATATTTAGGTGAATTAAAACCACAAAAAAGCAGCTGATGACAGAGGGAAAACAAGAAGCACTTCTTGAAGGAATTGATGAATTGAAAACCAAAAAGAAGGATTTGGAAGATGATATAAACAAATTGGATAAATCTACAATATAGAGTGTACTAAGAAAGTTGAGAGAACTGGTAAATTGACATTAATTGCAAAATCAAACAAGTACTGCCATGGTGCTTCAGAGAAGCAACAGTTATTATTCAGTATTAATAATGAATAAAAAGGAAAAGCATTAGAGGGGAAAAATTAGTTTCTAACAGTAATATTTTGTATACATAATAACCAATAAATGTGAAAATCTGTTGAGTGATTAAGAAATAGAATATGGGTGTGAAACTGTATGTGTGTATAATTTTTAAAGTTTAAAAGTTAATTACTGGTAAATTTAGAATTGCTTTTATTAAATAATAATTGGGAGAAAAAGTCATCCTGAAAACTTTATCTAATAGTTGCATTTATTTTGTTTTGAATAAGTATATTTATTTGATAAGAGGTTGTAATACACATCTTGAAGAACTCTTTAAGTTAATAGATAGAAATCTAATATGATGTTTAAAAACTATAAAATTATCCATTATTTTATACAATCCATAATTCAGTAATGTAAAGAATATTTACTATTGAAATAATATTATTTCTGTTGTAGCTGTAAATTCATTGAAAGTTTTTAAAGTATTCATTACATATATAATTCCAACTTAAGTAACAAATATTCTCATTAATTTTTGTGGTAATTTATTTCTGTTATTTACAAATATAATTGAAAAATGTTGCATATTCATAATTATATGCATATTTGCTTAGGAACAACTTTAAAAATAAAATTATATTACATGATTGTCTATACCTCATAGAAATTTTTAATTTGAACCCTGGAAAACTCTTTAAAACTTCTGGAATTTGATTCCTGAAAATTTCTAGAAACTCTCTATTTAGTAAATGTTGTACAAATTATGATTTCACTTTCCCTATCTGTCAAAAAAGATTATGAAAGAGCTTTAAAATCAGGGAGGCATAAGTTTTATATTTGAACAAATGGTGGTGTGTTTTAAATTGAAACCTACAGGAAGATAGATTCATTATGTATCAGTTTGCTGCTTGCTTGTATATTATCACATTTTATTATCGAATTCCAATTTTTTGATGTTTTAACTTTGCATGGTACTGATATGTGAAAGAAAGTTCTCAATCTTAGAAGCTCAATTCTTTTTGTTACAATGAAGAAAATTAAGTATGCAAAAATGTAAGAAGCTGAAAGGTAAAGAGATGTTAGCGAACTTGTTTATTGATGAGATTCATATCAAGCAGAAAGTAACCTAGGAAGTTAAATGAATTACAAGTTTTGCAGAAAATTATGAAACTGTTAAAAATGCTTTTAAATTAAATACAAAATCATGGTACCCCATCAATATTCCAATTATATCCATCAATATTAAATGTGTTGATAGGTATAAGTATCTTTTATGAAAGCAATCTTGTTACCTTGCAATGTCTGGAAAAATACCACTTAAAAGATATATTTAATGTCTAGGAACACAATACCTTTTGATCTATATTAAAATATGGTGGGATGTAATGATTGTGCCTTGTGAGTATATAGCAAAATTTCTGGGAAATTTTGTGATTCATTTGGAGGAAGTGTGCCTTTGAAGACAGAAACAGCCTTTTCAAAGTGTGTGTTTGAGCAAGGAGACTCACTGCTCTCATTCACTTAAAGGAAGCTGTAATAAACATAGCTACAACTTTGCTTTCAGATGGAGCAAAATTTGTCCTGACTTCCAAGTTTAACATTTTGCTTTGGATTTCAAATTTCCACAATATCATCTGATGTCTGACTGTAAATATCATATATCCTTGCAAAAGTGTTGGAATCAGAAAGAAAATTAAGAATTAAGTAAAAATAACATTTGAAAAGAAACATTTCTGTTAGACAATTTGTCTATTGTATATACCTACACAGAAAAGATGTCAATTTTGACTTGTTTGCAGCTAGTAATGGTTTGACAGTTGGTATTTTCCCTTAAGAAAATGTGGTACTTCCTTACATTGCTGGTTATTGTCTTTTAAAAAGGTTATATGTGGCAGTTGCAAGCTGTTTTTTCATCACTCACTTGACATTGCAGTAGAATTTAATGCAGAAAATTTAATTTTTCCCCTCAAAATGATTGAACATTCTATTTTTTAAAACATAGTTAATTGAGGAGAAGTGAAAAAATAATTTGTAAATATAGTATTTATTATTGTTTGTTATTTGATATTTAAAAAATTACTTTCTGTGGATTACAAAAAATTATTTCTTTTTTTTACCATAGTAAATTACTATTAATTTAACAGAAAAATATTTGTAACAAAGTTGTGTGACTTTAACAAAATTTGCACTTACTGTAATTCATATTTCTCTAAATATTTTAAAAGTTATTCACACACATGTTTTCAATCACTCAGAACTTGAAATAGACAAAAATATTTTCAATAAAAATGTAATGAAAATTAAGAATTCCAACTATAAGAACTATGGGAAATTCTGTCTGGAAATTTTAATTTGTATAAAATATGCAAAAATAAGTTTATACCATGTTTAATAAAATTAGTAAACTATAGGAATTTTCTTTGGAAGTAAATTAACATAATATATAATGAATTTTTATTCTTATACTCCTGCGCTAGTGCACTTCACTTTGTAGAAAGGGTGTAAGATTGAAATATGTAAAGGACTTCCACCAGGAAAGTAAGGGTAATTTAGTTAATTTACATTAATATCCACCCAGTGGATACATCTGTATACGAAATATGTTGTAATTGAAATTTGTCATTGCTATTGATATTTAAATGTTTTAAGTAAAAATTTAAAAGTTATGTTTATAATTCATGTTAAAAATAAAGTATTGAAATTTAAGACAAATGCAAAAATTATATTTTAATTGAAATGATGTTTTAATCAAACATTGGAGATAGAAGATTAGCATGGTTTGTACAACTCCTGGAATTCGAAATTTTTTAGGGCTCTTGAAAGATCTAGAATTTGGACTTGATTCCTTGAAAATTATGAATCACTCCTGGAATTTTTACTTAAATTTTGATGCATTTTTGTTAGAAAATGTATTTAGTTTCAGTTTGTTTTTTGTTTTAATATTTTAAAATTTTCAATAAATTTGTATAAAAACTAATATGAATATTAATTTTTAATTAACCCCTTGCCAGTGTCGCCCGAATTCAGTTCGGGCAATTACTGCGTGCAGTATTTGTGATGCCCGAACTGAGTTCTGGCAGAAGAAAAATTAATGTTTCTATTTTGTGAAGTCTGAGCTGAGTTTGTTTCTACTTTAAGATACTTAATTCCATATATTCCTAATAAATGACACAAGTGGTCCTAGTTTTTTCCCAATTCCAATTTTGGTTCTGAAGGTTGTCCATGGCTACAACAAAACTATAGGAGGTATGTTAAAGTCGATCAACATCTTACAGACTTCCCGGTTGCTAGAAAAGGAGGTAAAAAATATTACTAGAAAATATTTTTCCATCTCCTACACCAGGCTTTATATAAATAACTTCTTTATTTTGCATACTTCAGCAGGAGGTGTGAAAAATATGAACTTCAGAAAATCAATTGTTGAACTTAATAAACCAAATGTTCAACAACCAGGACCAATGTGTCCTAGTGTAAGCTTACTGCGCCTCACAGGTCGACACTTTCCAGAACACATCCCATCAATGGGGGAAAAATCTACTCCAACCAATCAGTGTTTTATATGCTGTCGTAAAACCGATGAACAAGTGAAGAGAATAAGGCATGTGAGACAAGCAAGAGTTTATTGTAAAAAGTACAATATATAGGTTTTTGAGCAGTATCTCGTTTTGGGATATACCATACTGTAAAAGATTTGTAAAATTTATGTATTGAAAATCATATCGTTATGTTTTTATATTATGCTAGTTTATACTAGTTATATTTAGCTTCAAAATTTCGTTTATTTTTCTCAATATGAATAACATGTATGTGTAATCAATGTTTTATGTGTATGTGTAAAAATTATAAATATATTATTGTATTTAAAACTTTATTTTAGTAATAAAAAAGCATTTTCTATCTTATAATAATATAAAGAATAAAATTAAACAGTCAAAAAATTTTCCATTTTTGTTCCATTTTTCTGAAATATATTTAGTTAAGGGAGAACTTAACTGTATATATCTGAAATATATACAGTTAAGGGGTTAAATATTAGTTAAACTGAATTGAATATTTTTAATGTTACTACTAGATGGCGACACGATCGATATTAGATTGATGTTGTATTCATAACTATTGACTAAAATAAAGATTTATTAATTTCCAGAAAATGAGGTAACAATAATTGCTGTTTGTAGATTATTTAAGGACTCACAGCTGCTTGTAGGGATGACTTTAGTAGCCTTGTGCCAGGTGTAAAATTTCTCCTTCAAAATTTTGCAAACATCAATGGTTAGAAAATGAACTATTGATATTTGTAAAATGTTTGCTTCATTTGAACAGATTTGCTTGAAATGTTGTTATATTTAAAAACATGTTATTTGTTCAAAACAATAAATTTCTTAATCCTGGTATCAAAATTTCTAATATTGTGTAGAAGTGTATAAGATGTACTTTTTTCTATTAATTGTAACTTTTATATTTATTGCTCAGGAAGTGAAACCTCTTTTGATACTTTATCAAACAGAAAAACTAAAGTTGCCATTTATTGATGGAAATTTTCATACATTGTTAAAAAGTTTAATTCAAAATTTTTTCAAAGAATTTTTGCTGTTTCTTCATTTGCACTTATTAGTATTGATGTAACAGATACAGATAATGAAAAAGAAGCTAGTCAATGAAATGCTGGATTTATTACCAAAAGAATATCAAAGAATTTTATATAAACAAAACTTTGACAGAAAACAGAAGATGGAAATTTTTTTTAAAATTTCAGATCATTTTTAGTATTGACAAAAAAGTTAATAGAAAAATGTCCTTTGTGCAATATTCTGTGGTGCAGAACATATCATGTTTTGATCTTTGAACACTGATATGTAATGAATCAAGTAATTTAAATGAAATGCAGAAATTTCTTTTGTACTTTTCTAATGTGTGTAAAATAAACGTGTCAAAATGTGATTTTATTTTAAAAGAATTTCACAATTTTGTAAAAGCATTGAAATCTTGCATTCAGTTGTAATGATTTAAAGATAACATTGATGAAAAATTTTATCCTTTTAAAGATAGATACTTTTTATTTTAACTTACTGTCTAGCAGTCAAAGTTATTGTTTTAATAGAAAGTAAGTATACTCTCCTATGGTCAAGCATCTGCTGAATGTGGGTTTTCTGTGAAAAAAATTTGATAGTAGAAAATTTAAATAATCAGTCAATTGTGACTTAGCGGATCATTGATGATCACATCCAAATCATAGGAGCTGTTGCCAGGCAAAGGTATAAATTATATTTAGATAAATTAAAACAGAAATAAAGCAGCTGATGACAGAGGGAAAGCAAAAAGCACCTGAAGAAATTGATGAATTGAAAATCAAAATGAAACATTTGGAAGATGACATAAATAGAATTGATAAATTTATAATAGAGAGTGTACTGGGAAAGCTGAAAGGACTAGTAAATTGACACTAATTGCAAAATCTAACATGTACCGACATGGTGCTTCAAAGAAGGAACAGTTATTACTCAGTATTAATGATGAATTAAAAGCAAAAGCTCTAGAGGTATAAAATTAGCAGTTTCTAACAGCAGTATTTTGTATATATAAATAATCAAAAAATATGAAAATCTGTTGAATAATTAAAGAAATATAAAAGTCTATAATATGAATGTGAAATTATGTGTGTGTGTGTATAGTTTTAAAAGAATTTTAAAGTAAGCAGAAGAAAAATTTAAAATTGCTATTAGATAATAATTAGGAAAAAAATCATCCTTTAAACTATCTAATAGTTGTATTTGTTTTGAGTAAGTGTGTTTATATTTGAAAAGGTTTTTATATATAAATATCTTGAAATAATCAATATATTAATCGATAGGAATCTATTAAGGATGTTTAAAAAGTCTAAATTTAGCCATTATTTTATACAATGTCTAATCTAGAAATATAAAGAATATTGATTATTTAAATTAAGTTTTTCTGTTACAACCATAAATTCATTGAAGGGATTTGAAGTAATCATTAAATACAATTCTAACTTAAAAAATATTCTTTCATTTTTGCTAATATTTCTATTATTTACAAATATAATTGAAAAATGTTTTATATACATAATTATATGAATATTTGGTTGAGAACAATTTTGACAATAGAAATTTTTTTTATTTAACAGGAATGTCAATACCCCCTGAAAATTTTTATTTGACTCCTGGAAAACTCTTTAAAACTCCTGGTCTTTGATTCTTGGAAATCTGTATGAACCCTGGCAACCTTTCAACAGTATGAGAAAACATAACCATCGAGCAGATATTCTTGTTAATCCCTGAGAAGAGAGAGAGAGGAGCATCTATCCCCTTAGTTTTGACCTCAGTTTTGAGGATAGTGCAAATTGTTGATATAGACTGATGGTTTGTGCATTCTAGATAAGTCATGCTTACACTTTATTCCTGCATTTCAGTGATTTGATGTTTCATTTCTATAATTATTTTTAGTCCTTCATGGCTGTTTTGTATTGGCTTTTTTTGAGAATATTTTTAAAAGGGCTTATTTAATTTTTAACAAAAAAGTTACAAATCTATTTCCTGATGATTTCCGTAATAGTTCTATTAATTTTTTATTCATGTCTATAATATGACACAAGTATAAGAAAATGTGTGATCACAATTGATCATATGCTACTGGAATTAGTGCTATATTGTGTGTATGTGATTGATAAAACATGCACAAACTAGTACTTCCCCTCTCTTTGCCACTAGTTTTTGCAAAATATGGCTTGTTTAACCCCTTAACTGTGACATATTTCAGAAAAATGAACCAAAAATGGAAAATTTTTTGACTGTTTAATTTTATTCTTTATAAGAGTTAGAAAATGCTTTTTTATCACAAAAATAAAGTTTTAAATATAATAACTACTATAATTTTTACATACACATAAAACATTGATTACACATACATATTATTCATATTGAGCAAATTAAATGAAATTTTGAAGCTAAATATAACTAGTATAAACTCGCATAATATAAAAACATAACATGATTTTCAATACATAAATTTTGCAAATCTTTTACAGTATGGTATATCCCAAAACAAGGTACTGTTCAAAAGCCTATATATATTGTGATGTTCACAAATTCTTGTCTCATGCCTTATTCTCTTCCCTTGTTCATCGGTTTTATGACAGCATATAAAACACTGCCTGGTTGGAGTAGATTTTTTTCCCAATTGATGGGATGTGTTCTGGAAAGTGTCAACCTATGAGGTGCAGTAAGCTTTCACTAAGACGCCCTGGTCCTGGTAGTTGAACATTTGGTTTATTTAGTTCAACAATTGATTTTCTGAAGTTTATATTTTTCGCTCCTCCTGCTGAAGTTAGCAAAATAAAGTAGTTATTTATATAATACCTGGTGTAGGAGATGGAAAAAATATTTTCTAATAATATTTTTTACCTCCTTTTCTAGCAACCGAGAAGTCTGTAAGATGTTGATCGACTTTAACATCACCTCCCATAGTTTTGTAGTCATGGACTACCTTCAGAACCAAAGTTGGAATTGGTAAAATACTAGGACCACTTGTGTTATTTATTAGGAAAATAGGGAATTAAGTATCCTAAAGTAGAAAAGAACTCAGTTCGCACTTCAAAAAATAGAAATGTTAATTTTTCTTCTGCCCGAACTGAGTTCGGGTATCACAAATACTGCACGCAGTAATTGCCCGAACTGAATTCGGGCGACACTGGCTAGTGATTAACAGGTCATACTTTTAAAATTTATTATGCTCCTCATGTTAATTACTCATCATGAGAGCTGCTTGTTAAAGTTTTCCTGTATTTAAATTTTTATCATAATATTAAAAAAATTTTATGTGTGTTTTGTATCAGTTAGTTGAACACGTGTATTGGATTTCTCAATTTATAGAATGAGAATTGAAATGAAAGCAAAGAAAAAATTTCACTCAAAAATGATCTTAAAAGAATAGATTATGAAATTATTTTGAAAAATTATAACTTTAATATCTATGAAACTAATACAAATGAAATATAAAGGACTTACTTAATTGAATTCTTTGTTAAATAATTACCCTAAATAATTTTTTAAGGGAATTTAAATTTCAGATTTCAAATAAAATTATAAAAGAAATCACTGATATAGTTAATATATTTCAAATTCTAGACTTATACTTTAAATATAATAATTTTAAATATGTAAATGAACTTTAGAAAACAGGATGTAAGAGTTTTAAATTACAAATTATTGAGGATAACTTAAATAACAGCTAATTAATCAGCTATAAACAATCACCGATTTTGACTTGAACAAAACTTGTTGGAGATGAAGGATGGTCACTGAGATGTTGTGAGAAGCTTACATTGGCTGTAACCGAGCCCTGTGTAAAATTACTATATAAAATTCTTACTTAGAATTAAAATTTAATAACAAAGGCTTTTATTTACATTTATTAGAAAGGATTATTTTATTGATTTCACATTCTATTGGTCAAATATTGATCCCTATTTTGAAAGCACTTTATAGGTTGTTTTCATAAAAGCCATTGTTAATCAGAATTCAAATTCATCACTGTTTATGCTGCTTATTGCATCAACAGTATGATTTCTAACATTTTAAATTACACCTACCATTGCTTTAATGGTAGGTGTAATTTAAAATGTTAGAAATCATACTTTTCTAACAAACTATTGCATTTTTATTACATATATTTTATTGCTTGTGCATTGTTGTGTTCCATATATTGATAGCTGTAAAAATGTAAAGGTTCAGTTTGTAGCTCAATTAAGTATGCCACTGTTAGAGATGCAAAAAAAAAAAAAAAAACGTTTTGTTGTATTTTGAATTATGTCCTATCAACCATTTACTTATGCAAAACTGAATATTTCTAAATTTTAAAAGTAAAGTTTTGTTATTTAAAAATTTATGACATTACTTATTTACCTGAGTTGGATATAAAATATTAATGAAAAAGCAATATTGATTCATATTTGGCTGGATATATCTGTGGAAAAACTTAAATTTTTTAGCAATTTCTTTTGAATTTTGCTGCCTTTAGGAAAGATGTTATAAAATTACATAAATGAATCAAGTGTTGTCATTTAATATTTTTTATTTTTAAATAAAGCTCATTTTGCTTGATTTGTCATGTATAAAAATTTGTTATACATTTCTTAAAAAAAATTATATACATATTTTTTTAAGACAAATATGTTTATTGCATTTGTTTCTAAGTTCCATGCTCGATAATTTTTTTTGTACTCTGCATATTTTACATTTAATTTTAAATAATGTTTGGTATTTTGTCATTTTTTAAAACTGTTACAGAATTCTTAATTAAAGGGATTTTACTATAATAAAATTAATTTCCTGTAAAAAAAGCAGAATTGCTTATTTAATGGAAAGATTAGAAAACAAAGTTGGTTTGGCAAGACATCTTCTAATTAAGAATGATTGAAAAGATACTTTTTCCATAAAATCTTTATTACTTAAACAGTTCTGCTTAATATTTGTATAGGTAATTCTGAATTTATTGACATTAGTGATGTTTAGCCATACTTGGGAGAACAATAGTTTGCTATTTGTGGTTTCGGATTTGACAGATTTTGTGGTTTATTAATTTTTAAGCATCTCGTGTGGTGACCGGGGGTAAGAATAGTCCCAACGTAGCCTATGTGTGTCGTAAAAGGCGACAAAAATAGGTGCCCAGTGCCTGGAGGATAGCCGGGTACCCTGCCGCTGGGGATTATATCAGGGGACTGGTCATCCAGTTTGGGGGTTGGGCGTGAGGTTAACCCCCTCACCCCGGAAAAAACTCTTCGGTTTCGAAGTCTAAACAGGAAATTGATCAGTGCCTAACTCGTAGACGAACTCAGAAAAGTTTTAAGGACTTGAATTTTGGTTCTTGGAATGTGCGTTCTCTCTATCGTGCTGGAACCCTGCAGGAGCTTATACAGCAACTTGATAGTTACAAGGTGGATGTTGCTGCAGTCCAGGAGATGAGGTGGACTGGCCAGAGTTCCCTAGACAAGAGAACTCATTTATTGTTATACAGCTGCCACGACAAAAAGCACATAGAGGGAACTGGTTTCTTAGTTAATAAGAGGTTGAAACATCTAATTATAGATTTTAGAGCTATTACGCCAAGATTATACAAGTTACGTTTTAGGGGGAGGCTTGCAAATTATAGTATTATTAATGTACATGCCCCTACAGAGGACAAAAGGGATGAAGAGTAGAAAATATTTTATGAAAAGCTCTCTGAGTGCTTAAGGAGCTGCCCACATGATGATATAAAACTTGTTTTGGGTGATTTGAACACTAAAATAGGTAAAGAGAAAGAGTTCAGACCCATTATTGGTGGCCATAGTGTTCATGAAGAATCAAATGATAATGATATGCGCGTCATTGAATTTGCTATTGCACATGACCTAGTGGTTGGTAGTACCTATTTTGAACATAAAAACATTCATAAATATACCTGGAAATCATCGGATGGGGTAACACTTAACCAGATTGATTATGTTCTTGTTGATGCTAGGTATTTTACAAGCTTGATTCATGTTAGAACTTTTAAAGGAGCTAATATTGACAGTGATCACAATTTAGTGTTAGCTAAGTTAAGAGGTAAAGTCTCCAATGCCAATAAATTACAAAGTAAAAAGATAAAAATGTTTGATTGTAACAAACTTAAAGAGGATACAGTGATCAATAATTATAGAAAGATTTTAGAAAGGAGAATTTCTGAAGTGAAATTGGATGTCTCCAATGTGGCCGATCTTGAACTATGGCGCCAATTTAAGAGGGCCATTTCTGATACAGCAGCTGAAATTTTGGGCCACAAGACTAAGGAGAAAAGTAAGGATTGGTTTGATGACGAATGTAAATATGCAAATGAGCAAAAACTTATTGCATATAAAAGATCTCTGCTGCATGGTACTAGGGGGATGTTGGAGGATTACCATAAGGCACGGAGATATGAGAAGGTTTTCAGGGCTAGGAAAAGGGCGTTTGAGGAAGATAGATTCAAGGATGTGGAACACCTCAAGAAGACCAATGAATGCCGTGCATTCTTTCAAGAGGTCAGTTATTGTTGAAGAGACTTTAAACCTAAAATCACAACTATTGTAGCAATAAGGCTGGTGTTATCCTTAGTGAAGGCTCTGAAATTTTGGAGAGATGGATTGAGCATTTTGAAGACCTGCTAAAGATTAATGATTATACTGTTGATCCTGCGATTACACAGGAGGAAATCATAGATGGACCTTTGGAGCTGGATCTTCCAACTCTGCAGGAAACATTGCTTGCTATAAAAGAGCTAAAAAACAATAAAGCACCTGGAATAGATCTCATACAGGCCGAACTTATAAAAAAAGGAGGGCCAAAGGTGTTAGAGCTCTTACATAGAATAATCCAGTATGTTTGGACATTCAACAAGATGTCAGAGGATTGGCTTACAAGCTTGCTTTGTCCAATTTTCAAAAAGGGCGATCCATTAGTATGTGAAAACTAAAGAGGAATAAGCTTATTGTGCATGTGCTACAAAGTTATTTCTAAGTTATTGTACAAGGAATTGTCCCGTATGTAGATAATATTGTGGGCGACTATCTTTGGATTCTGTACTGGCAAATCCACAGTGGACCACATGGTCTTAGACAAATTATGGAGAAGTGTCATGAATTTGATATTGATTTACATATTTTGTTCATTGACTACAAGGCGGCATATGATTCTATAGACCGTCATGAATTATTTAAGGCTATGCTTGTTTTTGGTATTCTATTAAAGTTAGTTAATTTGCTAAAAATGACCCTCAACTCGTCTTCCTGTAGGGTCGTGATCCAGGGACAACTCTCTAGAGATTTTCTTGTTGATAAAGGAGTAAGACAGGGGGATGCTCTTTCTTGCCTTTTGTTTAAAATCGTTCTTAAAAGAGTCATCAGTTAATCTGGTATCAATACCAGGGGCATTATCTTCGGAAAATCTGTTCAAGTGTTGGCATTTGCAGATGACATTGCACTGGTAGCCAGAAGTAAAAAATACTTAATTTTAATATTTATAATAATTAATAGCCTGGCCTCCCTCTCAAAAGCCTTTGAGGCTATTGAGAGGGAGGCCAGGCTGGCAGGGTTTATTGTTAATCAAGTTAAAACTAAGTATTTCCTTGTAACTAGAACCCAATTTACCCTAACTCATCTATTCATTGGTAATTATAAATTTGAAACAGTTGATGAATTTATCTATCTTGTTTCAATGGTTAACAAAAATAATGACATTCTCCCAGAGGTAAGAAGATGTTTAACTGTAGCCAACAAAGCCTTTTTTGGCCTAAGACATGTATTAAAAACTAAATTTTTATCACGAAAAACAAAGTTACAGATCTATAGAACGCTTATCCGTCCCGTTTTGACCTATGCCTCGAAAACTTGGACTTTGACTGTAAGAGAGGAGAGGCTGTTGGGCCTATTTGAACGCAGGATTTTAAGAAGTATCTTTGGAGGTACGAAGGAAAACAGTGTCTGGCGCAGAAGATACAATACAGAACTATATCGAATGTACAAGGAGCCAGACGTTGTACATCGCATTAAAGTAAGCCGTCTCAATTGGGTTGGACATGTTATTAGAATGAAGGACAATAAAACACAAAGGAAATTTTTTTTTGCAAAACCCATCAGTGTAAGAAGAAAAGGAAGACCAAAGCTGAGATGGGTGGATGCAGTCGAAGAAGACTGTAGGGTCCTTGGAACAAAAAATTGGAGGAGTTTGGCTGCCAGAAGAGATGGCTGGAAGAAACTTGTTCAGAAGGCCTTGGTCCATCCTGGGCTGGCATGCCATGAATGATGATGAAAATTTTTAGGCACTTCATATTTGCCACAAAAATATATATCATAAACACAATGTTAAATTTTGTGTTTATGATTTATATTTTTTCCATGAAATGTTAATGTATTTGCCATTTTGGGATTACCATTTTTTTATTTTGGCTTTTGACAGTTTTCGGCTACAATCATAACATTTTGTCATTGACAATAGTTTGATGACAAATGTGAATGCCCTTTTTTGTCATCATAACATTTTTATGTGTATAAAAGTTTGTAATATGGTTATTGATGTTTGAAAAAAGTAAAATTAAATTTGAAAATGGCTAAATCCTATATTTCTGTGCTGGTAATTAACTGGGCTAAACTGGCTAATGATTTTTTGTATTTTTTATAATTTTTTATGTCTGCGAGTAAGACTTGAAGCACTTGATTAGTAGTTTGTTTTTATTCGGTTATATTTTAAGCTTTAGAAGGGATTTAATGTTTATATTTTGAAATTTTTCTTAAAGTTAAATTTTTGAATTTATTTTATAAATTTTTTAATTTTATAAGATAAATTAATTTTAAATTTGATTTTATTATTTTGAATTATTATTTTCCTTGTGAAGTATATCTCGCCACATAATCATTCAGAGAACATTGTGGTATAACTTTAAAGACCCATAAAATCCCTTAAGACTGATGCCGATGATTCTGCATGCAGTGATTGGGTGAGTTATTTTATGTACACTGCTTAGCATTGAAAATGCAACACCAAGAAGGAGTTGCTAGAAAGAGACAAAATTCTGCAAATACAGAGATACAATAACGAACATTAAGTGATCTATATTTCGAAATGATATGCATAATACAAAGCCAGAACTGGGTTGGGTTAGTAGGTTATAAGACTACCGTGGACATTGATAAACAAAGCAACACGTCTGTTAAGCACGGAGTCAATGAAAGTTGGGGTGGTGTCCTGCGGAATGGCTCTTCATTTCCAGTTAACCATTTGCTAAAATGCATCTTTTGAGGCATCCAGTCATATCCCAAATGTTTTCAGTTGGTGAGAGATCTGGTGAGTTCAGTTGCTGTATGCATTGCAAGGCATGTTGATTGATGCGAGCAATGTGTATTCGGGTGTTATTCTGTTGATAAAGGGCATTGGGTGACCCCTGAAAGTAGGGAAGCACATCATCCATGTAATGTTGGGCTGTCATAGTGCGAACTAGAGTTGACCTGGAATCATATGCAGTGGCGACCCAAACCATGATGCTGCATTGTTGCGAAGTGGGGTGATCAACAATTGATGCAGGATTGGACCTGTATCCATGTCAATGCCACACTTGTACATGACAACTATCTCTGAAGCAACCAAAGTGTGACATCCGAGCAGACGATTCTATGTCACTTTATCATTTACATTTCTCATATCTGGCAAAATTTCAGTTGTTGATGTCTTTGCTGTGGGGTCAATGGCAGTCTTAACATATGCCATGAGTGCAGGCCACTTGCAACCAATCAATGGCAAATAGTTCTGTTCAATATAGGAGCATCTAGGGTGTCTTGCACATGCTGCAGAGTTTTGGTAGACGTGCTTTGCAAGACTGCCATAATGCTTCCGTTGGACATGTTAATCCAGGTGTGTTGACGTCATTCTGGCTGCACCAGCACCCTGCACCACAATTACTTTATGGCAATGAGATAGTGGATCAACTGGCAAAAAAGGGATGCTTGCTCCCACATCCCTCTTTGACTCTCTCATACAACCAAATTTCATCTGAAATTACCAAAACAACAAATGCTTTTGTAAAAAAATGCCAGAAAGCAGAGGCTACAGAAAAAGTGTGGTCTAAACTGGCTTTTCACTCCTATACACACTCCTATTCCTATGGACCTCCCATGAGAAATTTTTAGTGCAAATTTTAGAATTCAGAGTGGACATGACTACCTTCAAGATCATCTTTGTCGTATTGGCATTTTTAACTCCCCTGACTGCCCCCTGTGTTTCATAGGAGAGGCAATGAATTTTAGTCATTTGACCATTTTCCCACCTCTGGACAATGTTAATTCGCTTATGCTTGACAACTATCATATGAAGGCTACTTTGTATTGGTCTGCTAGAAGGAAAATGGCCGATGCAGCCAATTCCTGACGTAGGAAAAAAAGAAAAAAACAACAATTACTTGTTTCAACCATCTTTGCCATAGCCGGTGCACTGTGGATGCGTCCAGATGTGTGTCAGGTATGATTTGCTGTAAGGACCAACCTGCCTTTCTCAGTTCGATCATCATGACCCTTGTAAACACGTCATTCTGCTGGAATTAACACCTTCAATGTTGGCCTTGCATTCACTGCAATTACTGGTATTCTTTTCAACAAGAACAAACTTTCAATGATAATTTTTCAAGCAGCAATAACAGTGCAAATATTGCCCACTGCAGGTTCCACACCTTATATCTTATCCAATGTTTACTGGAGAGCTGCACATTTCACATCATTTGCAAAACTCAGTATGGTGCATCTACCCTGAAATTTGCATAATTTTCTGCAACTCATTCTTGGTGTTGCATTTTCAATGAGAGGCAATGTATTTAATTAATGTTGTGTGCTGTTGTATGTAATATTTTATCTATTAAGTATTACTTATATAAATATTTTACATATTTGTGTGTAGATTTTTTGAAAACTTTGTTTATTAATTAGAAATTGTAGTTTTTATAAGAATGTATGTTTACATTATAGATTTAGCTTTTTTGCCCTGTTTAAATCAGGCCTAGATTGCAGCACACCAAAGTTTTTTTAATTAACAATGCAGTGGACACTACTGCCCTGTTAATTAAAATGCAAATTTTTGTAAAACATTTGTTATTCATGATTTTGATAGTTTTATTGCTGGGTGGTCACATATTGTAGACTGCATGTTGCTTAGTTTATATTTGTTTTTTATTATATAGTGTTTGCAAAATTATTTTCTAGTAATTAGCATTTTAATACTTCTGTAGTAAGAAATTGTAATGAAATATTTAAAATTTCGATATTTGAAATTTAAAAGAGTGTGGGATTGTGATGTTGAAGCTTAAGTGCAATCGGTGGTTGGTAAGCAGATATTGTGTGTAGTGATTTTATTTAGGTTGGTGAGATAACTGTTCTGCCTTTGGTACAAAAATTATAAATCCTGAGTAAACCATACTGGTCTGTAGGATTTTAGAAAAATCTTATTCATATGATGTAAATGGGATTAAAAATTTTAATGCATATATATTTGAAAATTCAATCATGTTTTTCAATGTCTATTCATCCTTATTTTTAGAAAAAAGTGAAATATTAGAAACTTCAAAAGAAACATGAAGAAAAATCAAGATGGAAAGAAACATGGTTTGTATTAATATTCTTTCTTCTAATTTACATTGCTCTTTCATGGTGTATTTGTAATAATTTAGATGTGTTCAATTATTTTCACTGAATTTATACTTACTCCATATCTCTGATTTATTGTTGAATTCATTATCTGTTATATCCTATTTGGGAATTACTCCATCAACATGAGCAAAATGCTGTTCAAATATCAAATTATAAAGCAAAAATGGATTTTTCACAGTGATGCATTTTAAAATGCCTATTAATTGACTACAATTTTATGAAAATATCCATTGTGTGCAAACGTTGATTGCAGTTCTGATATGATCTTATGAGATAGGGTTCATTAGGATTGTAAAAGCTGAGTTTGAAATTTATGGTTGTTAATATCTAATGTTTGAAATTTAGTTTTTTAGTGCCGAGCAATGGCTGAGTGATTATCATTCCTGACTCCTAGGCTGTTGGTCCTGGGTTCGAATCCTGGTTTGGGCATGGCTGTTTCTTACTTTCTGTATTTCTCTGTCCTTTCTTCTGAGTTGATGTATGAATGTGACCCACCCTGTAAATGGATTTGTGGTGGTATGGCATGGATAATGCTACTCACCACAGTCATTTGGTTCACAGGTGCTCACCAAGTAATGATAAATGAGTAGCAGTTTCTGGCCTTGTTGTGGTGAAGGATTAATCGACCCATGTGCATCATAGTGAAAAACATTTTTTTAGTTAGTTTAATCTGAAATGTTTGTGATCAGTGACTATTTGGGAGTAGGAAATACTAATTTTAAATTTCGAATTAAAATTGAAAACTGAAAGTTATAAAGTATGGAAAAAAGGAGGATATTTTTAAAACTGGAGTTTGTGAAGAAAACAACTTCAGATGAAAATGATATATAAGGTAATTTCTTTCAATTTTTATGTATGAACTGTTACAAATATGCTACATATATTTTATTCACTATATATCTTATTAAATTAGCTGTTAGAAAATTTTAAGTATGCCTTTTGTGCTGTTTAAGTATAAAATTTAATAATCCATTTTATTTACATTATTGATTTTGAATGCATATTATTCACATTATTAATGTAGTGCTATTTCTTGGTTGATTCTTGCCCGTAATCCTTATTGATGTTTTTTACAAGTGTGCCATGCTGAACTAATTAAAAACAAATTATCGTAAAAACTGATGATTTTGGTCAGACCTTTTTATTTCTCTGATCTTTTATTTATAATCACCAAGCAGTAAAACAGGCAGTGCTTTGGCAGCACTATATATATGGAATGTTCTTAAAGGCGTGTGCCGTAGGTTAATTGATTAAAAACTAAATGGGAAAACCATTGTTATTCATGTTATTGATTTAGCTTGTCTGGTTGTTGATACAAGCCTCGTAGTACCTTTACGCTTTGTAGGATGTTTTTTATAGATAGGGCAATCAATGTTGTATTAACTAAAATTACATGTTATAAGAAAAAAGGATCCCATGTATGTATAATTGAACAAGCTCAAACAGGGCATTTTTTGTAGTTGTTTGATAATTTGTATTATGTTATCAGGGTTCACACACCTCCTGGAAACTCCTTAAAATTCCTTAAATAAAAAAATTTTTTTAAGGGCACTTGAAACTCCTGGAATTTTGACTTGACTTCTTGAAAATCGTGAATTACCCCTGGAATTTTGTCTTACCTGGATGCATTTATTTTTTTCTACAAAATATTTTAATTTTTTGAATTTTTTTCTTTTAATATTTTAAAATTTTCAATAAAATTGTCGGAAAACTTAATTTAGTATTAATTTTAATTGTTGCCACGATCGATATTAATTTTTTTGTATTTTTAACTGTTGATTTGTATAAACGTTGTTAGGATCTAGTTCAGCTATAATAATTTCATGATAACTCAGTATAGTAGTATTTAGATTTATTTAAAGTGAAGTGAAGTAATTATCAAACAAAAATTAATTTATTGCATAATTAAGACTGGCGATTTTAATTGATGCTTTTTCTATTTGCTGTTGTTTTCCTTTTATTGTATGCCGAACTGGCAGCCGAATGGTTAGCGCTCTTGCCTTCGGTTCAACAGTTCGTGGGTTCGAATCCCACCTTGGGCATGGATGTTTGTAGTGGTTCGGAATCCACTTTAAGCCGTAAGTCCCGGTCTAATTAGCCTTCGTGTGCAAAAAATGACCGTTGTGCGACAAACAAACCAACCAACCAACCAACCTTTTATTGTATAAAATTCTTTGATTAATAATATTTAAACATAAAATTTTTGAATTAAAACATATTTTACATGTTTACCTTGATGAAAATTACGTATAATTCAATGGAATTATTACGAATTTGTTTATTGATGATTTGTTATTATTTTTGTTTATAAAAACCGAATTAAAAATTATGGGATCAGATTTGCTGTACAGTCACCCTTGGTGTGTTTTTTTGGTGCCAAATTTGGGGAACATTTTTACTGGAAACCCGGCAAACTAGTATTTTGGCAACCCTATTTGTCATTAATTTCTCATGAATATTTACTGATTTAAATTAATTGATATGAAATTTAATCAAAAATTTTTATGGATAATTTAACATATCAACTTTATTGTTTTACCATTGATGTTTGAAATCTATAAATCCACATTTTTTGTTAATTTTGTAAAATTAGTTAAACATATTGTTAAATACCAACAATGTGTGAAATATTTGTCATTATTTCAGCCATTTTCCTACCGCCGTTTTTCCGATCGGAAATTCGGCATGCGGTCACCCTTGGAAACTTTTTGAAAATTTTGCCAAGGGTGACCTTATGGTAAATTTTTAATAAATTATATATATTTAATATGCCTGGTGGAAAGTGTCTTTTCAATGACCAATGGACTTTTGAAACTATTTCTAATAGTTGTATTAGTTTTGAGTAAGTGTATTTATATTTGAAATGAAATTGTCATACACATCTTGAAATACTCAATAAATTAATAGATGGGAATCTATTGAAAATGTCTAAAAACTCTAAAATAACTCATTATTTTATACAATGTATAATCCAGTATTATATAGAATGTGGATTAATTAAATAAAATTTTGCTGTGTTGTAGCTGTAAATTCATTGAAGGCTTTTGAAATAATCATTAGCAATTTTAACTTAAATAAAAAATAGTCTCAAAAATGTTTGCAATTATTTATTTTTATTACTTAACAGAAATGAATGAAAAATATTGCATGTGCATAAGTATATGCATATTTAGTTAAGAACAATTTTTAAAATAAAATAAATTTATTTAATGTGAATGTTGGTACCTCTTGGAAAGTTTTGATTTGACTCCTAGAAAACTCCTTAAAACTCCTGGCAAATTATTCTTGGAAATCTGCACGAACCCTGTGTTATCCCATATATGGATTCTTTTAAATTGTGAAAAATTTATTTTGTATTATTTAGGCTTGAAGAGCCTAGCTGTGGCCAAATTAAAAGAATTATTTGAAATCGTGTGAAATCTAAAATTACTGAATCACATGATTTCAGACAAATTTTAATTGGTACGAAAATTGTTTCGTGAAAACTTATTTGCACAGAATGATGTACTGAAATAGAATTTTATTTTCATAATACATATTATTCTACTTATTATAAACAAATTTAATTTTAATTTGTTCATTTTAACAATCATTTAACAATTTTCTATCAAAGGTATTTTTAATAATTCCGAGATTTTTTGAAAAATTGAAATCCTCAAAGTGATTAAAATCTCATATAAGGAAAAATTACATTAAATTTTATTTATGTCTTTATAATGTATAAGTCAATTTTTTAAATATCATTTTATACTTTTTTTGTTATATTACCATTTTTAATATGGGAATTTTAAATATTCATAAAGATGAATTCTTGATTTTAATTTTATATAATCATATACACCACTATCAAAGCTGCTATTTTACCTACTATCCTTTAAATTTTCTGTTAACCCAGCAAACACAAACTGTCAGTAAAATGAATTTTATTAAAATTAATAATTAAGTTACTGAATTTTATTAAATTTTTATTCCAAAATTCTAAATAATATATAACAATATATTAAGAACAAATTTTACTTATAAGAATTAACACAATAAAAACCATTGAAGTAATAAAAAATGTTAATCTTAAAATAAATACTTTATCCTTTTTCTCAACTTGTTTTATGAAATTAATTGATTTTCCAAATGAAGCATTCATATACAAAGAAAATATGCGTGTGTGTGCTTTAAAATAATTCTATAAAATTATCAGCATCATAAAAAAATAAGTTTTGATTTTTAATATCTTCAAGTTCAAATTTTAGTAATAAAGTGAGATTGCTTTATACAAGAATTATTAAAATAAATTTATAAAAATTATAATAATGTAGAAGAATAAAATAAAATTGATTTAAAAAATATTGAATATAAAATTATTTCAGGTATGTAAATAAACGTAAGCTGTAAAATTTGGATAACTAACTTTGCAAGCTTACTAAAATATGAGTTAGAAATACATTTTTTGAAATCTTCCTATATAGTTATTTAAAAACTAAAGTGCACTTATGTCATTTGAGAATTACTTTTAGAGAGCCTTATATTTTTCTAAAATAACTAAAATAGATTCAGTATTAAAGTAATGGACTTCCAGTAATTCTGTATTAACTTTACAATATATATAAATTATTAGTTGATGAAAATGGATAAAGGTTCCATTTTTTTCTGAAGAAATAAATAATCTATAACTAGCCTTAAGTTGGTAAAAGTGCCTATCACTTGCCAAACAGCTAAAGTCTGATTTATAACTGTATATGGGCAAGTGTTGGCAAATAGATTTTATTACACGTTGTGAATATGACATTGCTGGCCATCCAGTGTTGCACCAGAAGCAGACCATATTGCTGGCCTAACATCAATGACAATCACTTTATTGACAGAGCCTGTGAGGCTAAATAGTGACTGGCCAGTCTATCAGCAGTCTTGGCTCTCAGCGATGCTCATGGATGCCAGGCATCTTTGTATATGCTGGGAGTTTTTCTCTTTACAATTAGTCAAATATTTTTGATTATTCTGTAATCCAATAAAAGTGTCTATCCAATTTAGAGTAAGAGACAATAGTATATATATCTTATATGCACACAGTAAATATATATAGTTTATTTAAATATTTTATTGCTGTTTATTTATAGCATTTATCGATATTCATTTATTTAAAATGACATTTGTCAAAAAAGTTTAAATCATAGATACGACAAAGATTAGACTAGGATATTTAACTTTTTAAATAGATTCTTCATATTCATTGTATCATTTAGGAAGAATCTAGATGTGCAAGAGAACTCTTATTTACTTATAGCTAATGATGTCCTAAAGAAAGCTGGATATGATTAGCCTTTTTCTGCAAACAAAAACCATAGACTAACAAAGAAACCAAACCATAAAGAAAAGCTATTTATTATAAACTATCCAGTTTTACATTTTTTATTTTAATGTAAAGAAAATTTAACAGCAGATGTATTTCATGTATTTTTTAAATTAATATTTTATACATGATATAATACAAAGCTTTGATATTCTTGCTTATTATTAAATTTTGTTTTTCTTATATTCACTATTAAATTTTATAATATTCAATGATATGCTCTTACTGTAGGTAGAAAACTGAAAATTTTGACTGCCTATATTAAAAATAGCAGACAATTTAAGCATGTCATTCTGTGGTTTTCTATTGGTAAATTGCTCAGTTTGACCAATAGAATAATTTAGCTGAACAATCGGTGCTTTAATCTTTAGTTCAATTATTCTTGAGTTTGTTTTCCATCTTGTGTATGGATGTTTGTAGAGGTTGAAATCCCCATTACACTGTAGCTCCATCTAATTAGGAATCATGAAGTGATAAATCTATTTATGGCAAGTTCCATCTGTTTTTATTTTCATATACCTTTAGACCTTTCAATATGATTCAAATCTAAGGAATTATCTCAGGATTATTAAAATCTAGTTATTTAAAAAGTAAGAGTTGAATCATCTCAGTTATATACTTGCTTTCATCTTTATTTTGAATAGAGGAAAGAGTAAACAAGAAATTTACACTTTTATTTTGTAAAATTAGTCACATGATAATAAATTATATGACGAAAATCATTATGGTGACCAATAAAAAAATTTGAGTTTCCTTAATTTGCAAATTTTGTTGTAAATGTTTTAAATAGGATTTTACATCTATACATGTGTATGTGTATAAGCTATTGTTCCCATTAATTTTTCAGATGAGTCAAATCATAGTAATAAGAGATTTGAAGAGGTGTGTGAAATGATACGAATGAACTCTTCTAAATTTCTTGATACAGAAATATTATCAGACTCTTCTTCAGAAGAGGAAATTGATGACATTTATGTTTTAGAAAAAACCTGCTCATTCTATGGAGGTAAGAAGTGGCAATACTATGCTTTAAAAATTATCTTTTTAAATAAAATAAAAAAATGCACTGCTAAAGTGCCAATGCTCATCTTTGATGTTTTATATATCATTATTCTCATATGAATCTAATTGAAGAAACTTTTATAACATTTTTCTGTATTATAGTAATATTTTTAAACGTATAACACAATAGGAAATACACATACTCCTCTTATTTTAGTTACTTTTTGCATATAAATTCTATTTTTTGTATAGAATTCCATTAGGTGACATTTATTATTTTTTCCATTACAATTACAATTGATATTATATAAAATTTATGTTTGTATGCATATGAAATCAAAATTATATGAAATATTTCCTATGCTTTCAGTTGGTGATTATCAAAATTTACGAAAAGTGAGAGAATATCTTCAAGACTCTATAACATCTGGTGCTATTGTGTGCCTCATATGTATTGAATCTGTGAAGAGAAATGATAAGGTAACACTATGTATTTTAATTTTGATAATTTATTAGTTATCTGTTAATAGAATCATAATTAAATTCGTATACTTAATTTTATTATGCACCATACTTTTCAAAGTATAATACACATAAATAATGTTAGTAATAAAGCATTGGCACTTCATAGTTATTTACTGCATAAGCAATATTTTTTAAACATTAAATTTTTTTTTCTTTTAGAAAGTATTTTATTTGATATAAGAGCATGAATTATAAAATAGGAAAATATAAATTATTTGGATACACAAATTTTGTAATATATATGTTTTGACCTCAAAAATTTCTATTTTTCAGTGTTTTATTTGATTTTCCCATTTGCTTTGCTTATCTGTGTTTTATATTTCATTATGATTGTCCTGTTAAATCTGTAAGTGGCAATCTATAAGTAGTTTTTGTTATACATTTCAGAGTACTTAAAATCAGATAAGTTCACTCTCTTCATTATGACTTCATAAAAAATTATGTATTTGCATTGTAATTGCTTCAAAATATTTAAAAATCTTGAAACACAATACTATATTAGATCAAATATTCCCTTTTTTCCTAAGATCTCTCCAGATCCTAAGTTCCCTTTTTTACTGTAGATTTGCTTTAAAAGTTCTGTATTAAAAAGTATCAAAAGCTCATTTTAGTGCTTACTTTATGAAAAAATAACTGTATTTGAAAACTGAAACTTTTATACATTTTGCATAAAGAATAGTTTTTCTAGTATAGTTATCAATTATCAAATCATTAACGTCGTCAGATGTTGTATGATTCAATTAACCTAACATTCTGATATGCAGAAGAAGAAAATGCTAAACTAAATCCCTTATATTTATTTTCTGACTTTATTTATCTATAATTTTAAAATTTTTTATATTTTTATCATCTTTTATAAAATGTAAGCAAATTATTCTACATTTAAATCAGTCTTAATAAACTATTCATTTTTATGTGCTAGTTATTAAGATTGTTTTTAATTTAAATGAAGTTTTAATTATTTATGCACATTCACAATATAGAGAAAAACATATCTCACTTATAAAAGAGATGTGATAATTTGAACTTAATCATGCTAAATTTTATCTACACTACAGAATGCTCAATTGAGCAAAATCAGCTTTAAAATATTTACAAAATGAGTTTTTAGCTTAGAAATTATTGAAATATTTTTCATAAAATATATTTTTTCAGTCCAATATTGTAATTAATGTATGCTTTTTTCTATAAATTGATTTGCTTTTAAATCTAAGTATCTTATATATTTATTGAAATTCCATATGTTGCATATTACTATTTGCTGGAAGTTTTAAATAGGAAATTAAAGTTAACAGTATTGGTGTGATGTCATAAAACAATTTATTGATTAATTGACTTAAAAAACTTTGTTTTAAAGAAAACAAACATTGTTCTTTTTCATGGAATCTCATATTTTAGCATATAAAGTCTAATTTCCTCTCGTTTTCTCTCAAGATAAGTAATGAAATTTTCCTTTTTTTACTTTATTAACAATTATTCTGGATGATTCTTATGTACTATAATTTTCATGTCTCTAACTGCATTTCTGTTGCTTATTTTGTAATGGATACATCATTTAACACCTAAATATTATCTCTGGGAAATGTAATTCTCTGTTACATATATTCCACCTTCCATCGATTAAAAAATCGTTCACAAAATTGATGTCATGCAATTTGGTAATTTCCAGCTTGTCATTAGGATTTTTTTGTGGAATTTAGACTAGATTTCTTGTATTGGAAATTCTGTAGACTAGTAAAAGACTTTCCTTAAATATTCTTTATTAACGGTAAAAAATCTAAAACTTTTTTATTGTATAAGTGTCAAACCATTTCTTTCAATTACATCAGTGCTCCAATGACATTCGTTCGCTGTCAAAATTTTGTAGACTTTACTAATTTCTTTTGTTCTCTACACTAAAATAACATGCATTGACTATAAATAACTGAAAGTATTCTGGGAACTTTCTCTGAACACAATATCTGTTTTCTTTTTCTGTTATTACAGTTTTCTAGGATCTTTCTCTAAAGAATTTCTGTTATTAGTTTTTATTTAATATGGTCTTTTAACTTTAATATAAATTAATTTCATTCATTTATGTAAATATTTGTTTGATGCAATTAAGTGATTGAAATTTACATGAATATTTGACTTTATTTAACTGAATCACAGATCATAAAATTTCAAAATTTTAAACTACCAGAAGTGCCACATAAAAATTCCTTCATTCTTTTTTTAACCTTGAATAGCAAATTAATTTTTAAGGCTACTATATTTTTACAATTTAATTCAATTCTCTGTTATTGTAATATTATTATTAAATCTTAAGTTTCCACTGTTAACAAGCTTTCCAAAACTATGAATTTTCATTTTCGAATTATTTGATTAAACCTTTAATTTATACCAAGCTTTCGTGAATGCCATATGTATTTTTTGTGATAATTATCATACTTTCCTTTATAAAACAGAATTATCTGAATTTTCCATTTAGAGAAAAAACATTTTCTTTAATTTCAGAGATATTCCTTAGCTTTGTATTTCTAACTTAACTGGGCTATCAAAAATTTGGTAAAATATAAATGATGATTTAAAATAAATTTTTGTACTTATATTTCAGCAAAGTAAAATTTATAACATTTTAATGATTTTATTTATATGCAATATATTTAGTTCTTTTTTGTACTATTACTTCAATATAATATTTTTTTCTTTAGATATGGAATTGCAAACATTGCTATTGTGTACTTCACTTACATTGTATTAAAAAATGGGCAAAGGACACATTGTGTCATCTTTCAAATAATATGGAAGAGGCAAAGATTCTGAAGTGGTCATGGTGTGTTTGATAATTCATTTTTTTAAATATTGCATTTGTTTTTCTATTTGCTAGAATTCTCACGCGAACTCAAAATTTTGTAAAATGTAAAATTTTAATATTTCTAATAAGTTTCTTTAGGCTTCTCATTCTATTGGTTGGAATTTTTTATCTGAAATATCTGCTGTTAGTACTATATGAAAAATTGTGCTGCCTATAAGTGAATATTTAGCACTTTCAAAGGCAATATCCTATGTATCTAATGTATTAATATAAGTTTTCTTAGATTCATGTTTCATTCATTTAATTTTGTATGTTTATCATGAGATTGTGTTATTTCTCAACTCGCAATCAATTTTGTATAGTGTCATCTCAGAACTATTCAGAATTATTTGTAAGTTAATATGTGGTTAGTTTATCAAACATATCACTTAATTTGAAATTTAATGTTATATTTAACTGTTAATTTTCCAAAAAGCTGATTAAAAAATGTTTGTTTACCAAAAGTTATTCTGTCCTACATAATTTCTTAAGAAAGCAGTTATTCTTCTTCCTAATTATTTCATATTAATTAATTGAAGAAATTTCATTGAATCCTTATAGTAGAGTCATGCATCTTTTAGAGTAATTTATTACAGTGTTAAAAATTCAGGCATTAAATGCACATAAATCTTTAGTATGATTGTAATGTATATTTTGATATGATAAAATAAAAATCTGGAAGTAATTTTTTTCCCAATTCAGAAAGTTACAAAAAATTGGAATTTCAATGATTAATAGTAATAAAATAACTGAAGGTAATGATAACTTAAAAGCTATATTACACAAGTTTTATCTTAAATACTTCTGTGAAAATCATATAAAATAAAATTTCTTTTTTGCTTTGTGAAAACGAAAAAGAAATTTTATTTTATATGATGAGCTTATTTTATATGATTAGTTGATTTAAAATTTAGAATAAATAAGTAATGTTGTAATTAGGGATGGTGTAAGTTTTTAGTCAATTCTTTGGTTTAAAGAAGTGGATTACAATATAGTATTAAGAAAAACATTTCATAATAAATGATTTTATTTTAATATTTTTCTTTGTATAAAATCTTGTTAGAAACTTCAAAGCAGGCAGACTAAAAAATGTTGATATTGTAGGGTCTCATTATTGATGGTGGTTGATATTGGTAATCTGAATTAGCCACATTAAATCACTGTAAATTAGATTAAAATCGCTTTTATTTGTAAAGTTTTTTTGGTGTATGCTTTCATTTTTGATACTCTCTAGTTCATTATATATTTGAAAATTATTGTGTTCATCTTAGTATTGCAGTTAGAGAGGGTATAATGAATAATAAAAGGTATTGAAATAGTTATTTGCAATGTCACTTTATTATCAGGTTATTTAATTTCTGATTTTTTTACTAATTTTTTCTGACTTTTTACTTATGAGTAAGTACAGTTGTTGACATGAATGCATTTCAAACTGAAAAGAATGTAAACTAGTCATGTAATTTATTGAAAATTTATTCATTTAAATTAATTTCATTTGAATAGTTTTTCGCTTTTATTAAACTATAAGATAACTGAATAATAAATGGAAAAACAATATTATTTGCTTATATTTATGCAATTTTTTCTTTAAAAGTGAATAATTTTTCCTGATTTATTATTTTAAGTAAAAGGACTAAATTATTAAAATGGAAAATGTGGTTCTTTTAAGCTTTTAATATCAATATCTTGTCAACATAGATTAGTTACTAATAATCAATAAATGTAGAAAATCTCATGACAAGTATTGCTACTTAAATTTAATGTCAAAATTTATTAAAAATAATGTCACACATTACAAACGTAAATATTAGTGAAAAGCTTTGGTTATGCTCACTGTACTATAATGGTAAATTTTGTCTTCTATTGCTTTTAGTTTATGAATTTTTAACTATAACTACTTTATATTAAGAAATAATAAGTATATTAATTTTATTGTGTGTGATAATTTAATATGCTAGTTATATTTTTTTGATAAAGTATTTGAATGAAAATGAGTTGCTTTAAGAGTTATGTGATTTCAAATTACAATTGGCAAATAAATATGAAATGCAGTGCATTTAAATATAAAATATTCATCCTGTAAGATGTGCAAATTAAAACTTTTGTAAACATGAAATGGATTCTTTAAACATTACTTCAAAGATAAAGAAATGTAAAAATATGTTAATGAATACATTACATAAAAATATTTTTTTGTTTTCATTAATATAAAATAGTTTGGTTTTTTATTATAAATTGATTGTTTATGATAAAACTGCTTATAAATTTTGTTGATTATAATCAGATGAAGTTTTAATACATTCATCGTACTTATATATTTCATCAAAAAGTGTAGAAAAAGCTTCAGAAAAATATATAATTTATAACTATATTATGTTCAGTCCAAAGTGTCGATGGGATTATGCACCATCTGAAAAGCCAGAAAAATACCTTTGCTTTTGTGGGGAAGTTGAAAATCCGGCATTTGACAATTGGCGCATTCCTCATTCATGTGGGAACACCTGCAACAAGAAATTGAAGCCAGATTGTGGACATTTCTGTTGTTTACTTTGTCATCCAGGTAATTTTGATTTCCTAATTGAGAAATATATTTTGAAATCTTATAAATATACAAATACTTTTTCTCTCAAACAATACAAACTATTTGAAATGTTTAAAGCAATGAAAACTTAACAATTTTGACATTTGTTTTGCATCTAAAATGGTTCAGAATCCATCTTAAGCTGAGGGTCCTAACTTCATTTTCATGTGCATTAAGTGAGAAAGTAGCTGTTGGGGAAACATGAAGCATATGCAAACTTCCTTGGAAACTTATTTAATTGTTTGCATGAATTTTCAATAAATAAATATATTGATTTGTTAGTCCTTTAAAAAATGGAATATTTGTTAAGTGGGTGTTCACCCACAATCTTATTGATAAATCAGAAAACATCAATATATTTCCATATTTTCTAAAAACATAAAATTTTATGATGCAAATATTTTTTCTTGCATAAAAATGTTGTGATATTGAATTGGGTTGTTAATATATTTAAATGGTTGAAATATTAAAACAGCTAATGTTATATCATGCAAAAATATTTAATTCAAACTTATTAAACTTTGCATCATTCATTAAAACATTACACATGAGAATTTTTCTTACATTTATTATTTTAAGAAAAGTTAATTAAGTGTTTTGTTCTCACATTTTATTGTTATTATATTGGAAGTTTTTGAAATGCATGTTTGTAATTAAATTGCTCTCTTTGTGAAGAGCATTCTTGTCACTAAATTAGTTGTTAGAAATAACAAAACTAATTTCATTTTCTTAAATTCATCCATATATTTTTTAATTGATTTATATTTTTCAATTTACATGCTTAGATAAAACATTTGAAGGCTAATTATTATGTGCATCCAAAATAATTGTTAAAAGTTGCAGATTTTTTTCATTAAAATTCATTATTAATGCCTTTTGTCAATATGTTGAATATATAAAGATACAGGTGTAAGAAATGAAAAAGTATTTTTTGTGCATTTATGACTAACATAATATTTCAGTTCAGGCACATTAAAAACTCTGATATAAGTAATTGAACAGAAATATGACATTCCTGCAAATATTTATGCTATATACATTTTTCATAACAATACTTTTGGTATTCAATTGTATGTGTTATACTGTGGTACTAGTTATTATTTAATCTAGATAGAAAACTAATTTACAAAGAATATTTATTAATAGATTTTGTGATCTAAAAATTGTTAAGCATTTATCCGTTGTGAATAATCTGAGCATTCATGTTTATTGAAATTAAGAATGTAAATAAATATAACTACTAATGGCTAAATATTCTGAGTATGCAACAAGGATCATCTTATGTCTGTTATAGTTTTTATTTCTTCTACTGATTTTTTAATTTATTTTGGTAGGAATCATTTGGAATATGTTCATCTAAACCACTGTATATCTTTCATAAAAGAAACTAAAATTGCCAGATTTCCATAATTTGTAAATTAAAGTTAAATGTCCTGTTGCACAGGATATAATTACTTTAAATGATCATTCATTAAGATTTATTAACGTAAAGCAGTATTCAAGAGTCATTATTGATAAAATAGAACTAAGAAAGAAATGTAATGAAAATCTATTTTAAAATCAAAAGAAGCTGTATCATTTAGGTCAATACAGTTTTTTTTTAAATTTAATTTTATCACAGCACAATCTTTTCTTTAAAGTTTTATGTGCAGCATTAATCTTAGAATCACTAACAAATCACATTCAAGAAATTAAAGAAAAAGCTTTCATTCTGAATATGATTTATACAAATTCTCTTGAAATAGAATGGTTTGCATCCTAAGTAGGTTTTTCAACAAAAACAGAAGGATTTACCATTCTAAAAATTTAGTTTTTAAAACAAAATATTTTAATTACTTTGTGTGCATAGGAAATTTTTCCTTACACCATTTTGGGCATGCTTGCAATACTGTTGAATTTGATACAAATTTATAATTTTGTTGCATATTAGCAGATCTTTTTATCAGTTTTGGATGTCATAAGAATATCAAGCATTTCATTTTATGCCATCATAGTTCATACCTTTTAGAATCGTTCTTTTTATATCAGGGCAAAATGACACTAAAATGAATATTAAAGTACTGGAATCTTTTGCACCTGGGCTCTTCATAGCTAAATAATAATATAACACTCTTGTGAGTGAAAGATCAAATGTTTGCTCTGTGCCACAGTTGAATGGAAGATGAATGCTCTATTTTTGCTTCTTGCATGCAAGTTTTAGGCTTGAACATTTTCTCGGTTTCCTCCATTGCTCGGCCCTTTAGTGTGTATTATGAATATGGCCTACTGTTTCTGAAAATTTTTCTCACTTGCCACATATGTGGTGAATGTTTAAATATTGTCAAGTATTAGCTAGTAACTGTCTACAATGTATTATTTACATATTGAAGTACAAGTTGAAAGTCAAACCTCCTAATCTTTGAAACAAAGACAAGAATTAAAAATTCCAAAACTAACAATTCTGCATTTTACTGTAGATCAGATGATAAGCAGGTTACAGTTGGATCCATGTGCAAACTTCTAATAAAAGAGAAAGATGTTGAATCTGAACTCATTTTAGAACAAAATCTTTTTCATGCATGTTAAGATAAAGATTTTCATTGTTAGACTTACAGAATAGCTTTTAAGATTTCCAACTTATATTTTCTATTAAAGACTGATTCCAAATATTAACCCTTTTGAACTGTCAAAATTGCTTGGTGAAAAACTTAGGTTATATATGAATTCAGCTTTATTAACTGTTTTTAAAACCTGGGATGTAACTTTAAAAAACTACCAAGACAAAAATTTCATTTTAGAATATTTACTGATCATTTTATGCAGTTTTACTGTATAATTTTTTCTATATGTTGTATAAAAATATAATAATTTTTGGTTGAGATAAAGTAGTTTTCTTTGCATAACTATATACTGGAGATCAAAAGACTCCTGGAAACTCCTTGAAACTTCTATTTTTATATTTTAAGTTAAATTGTTCAAAAAACAAATTAAGTATTAATTCTTACTGTTATCACTAGATGTTAGCACAATCGATAATAGGATGTTATTGTATTTATAACTGTTGAGTAAAATAAAAATCCAGTTTAGCCACAATAATTTCATGATTATCAAGTTTAGTCAGGACTGGATGTAGTATTTAGATTTATGTGTGTGTATTAATTACCAACTAGATCATCATATTGTGCAATAGTTGTTTCTGTTATCTTTTACGAAGTTTAGCCATATATTTTTTGGTGAATCATATAAATTTATTGAATCAGAATGAATTTTTGTTTATAAATGAAATAAAGGCTAAAATAAATAATTTAATGTGCCTAGTGGACAGTGTCTTTTCTTTGACCAATGGACTCTGGAAAAGCCATTCAAATATATATGTATGAAATTTCTTATATTTGTATATATAAGTTCCCAATAAATGTGAAAAATTATTGAATGATGGAAGAAATGGAAAAGCCAAAAACATGGATGTGAAATTGTATAGGTTTAAAGGAATTTGAAAGTAAATACAAGAAAAATTTATAATTGCTTTTATTAAATAATAACCGGAAAAATCATCTTAGAAACTATATAATTGTATTTGTATTGAATAAGTATATTTAAAAAAGAGGTTGTGATGCACATCTTGAAATACACTACTAGCTAATAGGTATGAATCTTTGAAGATGTGATGTTTTTTAGCTGTGTACAACTACCTATTATTTTATACAATGTATAGACCAGTAATATAAAGAATATTGAATATTTAAACAAAGTTTTTGTTATAGCTGTAAATTCATTGAAAACTTTTGAAGTAATCAATAAGTATAATTCTAATTAAATAAAAGTTATTATTTTTTGCTATTTATTTCTATTATTTACAAGAAAAATTAAAAATGTGGCATTTGCATAATTATGTGCATATTTGATTATGAACAACTTTTAAAATAAACTAAAAAAATTTTATTAAGGAATCCTCCTGGAAATCTTTGATTAGACTCCTGTAAAAATCTTGGAATTTGATTCTACTCTGTATGAAAAACTTTTAAAGTAAAATTCATAATTAAAAACATTTCATTTCATTGATGAAAAAATCAGTTAATGTTATCATTTACTGCTTCTATTTCAAAATTGCATTCTTAAAAACAAATTGTTTTCAAGGCGGAAAAGTATTTCATTTTTTCTTGAAAATGTATATGAATTTTTTTTGGCTGTTCATACAGTTACAGATGATTGTAGCATTAAGTAGCATCCTTTATGTTTGATATCCTTTTCTTTATCATTTATTGTTCTAAATCATTAATCACCTAATAATTCTTAGAAACAATATAAATCTTAATCTCGATTCAAGTAGTCATAGAGGAAAATATAAGTGAGCAATAGTTTTCTTGTCGAAGGCTCATGTATGTCTTAATTCAAGTCGTCTCATAATATTTTTCTTTAGTTACAATATTTTTTAGTAACTTATGCAGGTCAAAATGATTCAGATATCATTTTTCCTGCAACGTCATTTCAAGCTTACTTTTACTGGAGTAATGTGCCTAGAATGTAATTTTTATAACCCAATTCCAAAATAAGACCACTTCTTCCAAAAGTATGATATTTTCACTTAAAGCTGTGTTGTTGACACTCAAATCCATGCAAAGTTAAAAGCTAGGTTTGGCAAGAGAAATTCCAAAGAAATGACTTGAAAAAAATCCATGATGAATCATACTTCAGGCTAGTGCCAATTAATACATAGCTCTAAGTCTACAGACATTAATCACATCAGGATTTATAAAAACATTTTCCTTTAATTTGGATTTTAAAAATGAATCTACTTTTTATTCATTGCATTAATGAATTAAAGCTCAATATTGCGTTTAGTTATCGTCAATTCAAAGATTCTCTGATAATAACATTGATCCAAGTTTTTTAACCATAAATTAAAAAGATACACTAGAATAACAGATGATAAAGAATAAATGTAAACAAAAAATGTTAGAAATGAGTGTATAAAAAGTTTCCAACAATTTACTTTGTAAATGAGAATTAAAATTATCATTATGCTTATGGTACCATGTTAGGAGCTCATAAAATCATAGTTAGTCCGTTAATAGTGCATAAAATCATGAGTGCTTCTGAATGAGAGGATTAAGTAAATGTGCATCTCCTGTATTTTAAACAAGATTCTAAATTTTATGGATTTTTACCTTTAATTTAAATATCTGTGTATAAGTAAAGTATTTCTATAAATACAAAATTGAACCTATGTAAAACCCTTATCAGGCCAATTGTTCTGTATGGTAGTGAATGCTGGACCCTCATTAAGACAGAGGAGGAAAAGCTATTGATCTTTGAAAGAAATATTTTGAGGAAGATTTTTGGACCCATCCAAGTGAATAATGAGTGGAGGATTTTATTTAATCATGAAATCAATAGAAAATATAGCAAATACGGTGGGACCGATATTGTAAGAACTATAAAAGCATCACGAATAAGGTGGTTGGGCCACCTGTACAGATGCATCGATGCTTTTCCCACCAAAAAAGTGACATTCTCAAAAATCGAGGGGATTCGTCGTAGAGGACGTCCAGACACGCGGTGGGTGGACGATGTTGAAAAAGACCTCAAAATAATGGGAGTCAACCAATGGAGGGCTGTTGCGGCAAATAGGGTCAGCTGGAAGAAGATCAGCGAGTCAGCCTTGGTCTGCAATAGGCTGTTGAGCTTGTGAAGAAGAAGTATAAGTAAAGTTATATAAGTAGAATTAGGGATAGGGATTTGTTAAAGAATTATCTTACTCAAAAACAATTTCATGTACTTTAGGTACAGTAAAATTCTGATTTGTTTTCATTTCTAGTGAAACTTGATACATTTTTAAAATAAACTGTGTTTGTGCTTTTGAAGTTTTAATAAAAATAACACTGGATTTTATAACACTGCCATGGTTTTCCAAATTTAATATTCTTCTGTTAATAGCAATATAATCCATAATATTGAAAGAGACCTATCTAAAGTCTAGAAAATTCAGTCAACAGCTTTCATTTAAATAGTTTAAAATTTACATTTTGGAATACCATCTTGATATGTTCTAAATATATAATACCATTATATATCGATTCTGGGTGTTAAAATTCACTGTGCAATTCAACATTATTAATTACATTATCATTGCATATACTTCTAAATTCTTCAAACAATTTCTAAAATTTTCAAATAAATAGCCTGGATGTTCTTCAGATATCACAGAAGGTAAGACTTGAGATAAATTTGCATATTTCTGTGGAATGGCATGAAAAACTAATTAAGATTGTGTAAGTTTTTTATTTGTGTCTACCACAGCTATTATTTATTAATAAAAAAACGTGCAAAATTGTTGCATTCAAAAGTTTTACTATAAATATGGGTTTAGTGAATTGGTTTTAGGAATTAAAAAAAATAGTAAGATTTTATAAAAATGAAAAAGTTATTTAAGTTGCCAATTGTTTTAAAATTAATGAGAAAGAAATTAATACAAAAGTATCCATTAATATATTATATCATAAAATATTTCATGTTAGAAAGGCAGTATGTCCAATTTTGGACCTTGCATCATAAAACTCAACTAATCATGTTAGAAAGTGATTGAAAAATTTTGACAAGTTACAAAAATGAAATAATAAGTGTTGTTGCATGCCCCCTTTGGCCAGCAGTGCTAACGTTAAACAGCCCCATAACGTTAAACACCCCCAAAAATCTAACACCATCAAAGGATTGTTATATAAATCATGTTTAAGAGCCTCAGGCACTCAAGGATGTGTTCTTGCAAGTAATTTATATAAAATGTGGAAACTTCTTTTTGTCATTGTTTGTTATTATAGTATATTTGAAATTAACAAATCATATTTTAAAATTATTTCATAGATCATTATTGATAATATATATATGTATGTATGTATGTATGTGTGGATGGATGTGTATTATTAATGATTTAATGATTTGTAGCAACCAGATATATATATATATATATATATATATATATATATATATATATATATATATATATATATATATATATATATATATATGCTGCTATATGGTTGCTACAAATAAAGTAAAGCGTCCACAGAAATTATAAAAACAATTATGATAATTCTTACTCTAACGAACTAACCTACAAAATACACTGAAAACAGTGTAAGAATAAAGTTAAAAGATTTCAAAGATAAAATTACTATTGCTATTACTAGGTTACTACATGGTAAATATATATAGGAAAGTTCTTGCCTTCTAATGATCCAAAAGGACATGACAAGGAAAGTTTAAACCTGTTGTTAGTCCTTGAAGTAATCACCATTGACTTTCTGCAAAGGTTTCTCCAACTGTGCAATCCCCTTTTGATAAAACTTATGCAAAGTAGTCAATGAGTACTTGTTGCAAGTCTGCTTCATTGAAGGATTTTCCAAGAAGATGATTGTTTAGGGAATGGGGAAGGGGTGTTAATCTGATGATGCAAGTACAGATTAACCAAGTGGCTGTATGGTATTACTGGCCACCCGCCTGACATGTGGCCTTGTATTATTGTCCAAGTACAGTATTTCTGGCTCCTGTTGCTCACATTTCAATTGCTGTGAATACGGGTCCTATGTGACCAAAAGAATGATGCATCCATAAGATGTGATTAAGAAGTCACTTGAAGATTACAAGATAAGCAGTGAAAAAAAAATATTTTTTCAAGAATTTGCGTTAGCTAGTAGGATATTAAAAAAATGAATCCTGCATTGCATTATTTTATTGGATGGTAACAGATGGGTATTTTATAATAATTTTAAAATATTGTCATATAATATGAAATTTTCATATTGACTAATGTGAAAAATGTTTTTTTGGTGGAACACGTAATTTAGTTTTCCATAATATATGAGAGGCCTTAACTCAAAAAAAGTATCAAGCATAATAAAATGGACTGATCTGTTGAAAGCAAATCTCATGTTATAGTAAATATGAATTGCATATGTAAGAGAGGAGTATACAATACTTTCTAGTCTGGACTGATTGCTACAAATGAGTTTATAATGTTTGTATTGAGGGACAGTGCACTAATCTTGTATCTGTTGTTTCAAAAGCACCACAAATATGTAAGAAATAAGACTTCATAATTTTTGTCAACAAATATGTTTAAATATCGGTCTGTTGAAAAGTATATTTAAGAAATTATATCTTGCGACATCAGTCTTAGTTTCTCCTGGAACTTTAATATTCCTGGATAAAGATTGCGAATTTTACATTCATTGTTCCATATATATAAATTTTTTCTTTCAAATTATACCTTCAGTTTCAGTGTGCATGGATTGAATGCAGTTAGTCTTAGTTTTAAACCAAGATACCATCCAATTAAAATTGTCTGCTTTTTTAAATCACTGCTGTTATATCTTCCTTTTTAAGATATTTATTTCCTTTAGTTTTTGTATGCTTTAAATGAGAATGTGCAGTTTCAATGGAAATTGCAAAAAAGGACATTTATCAAGCATTGTAAAAATATTAAAATTAAATTTGATATAGCTAGAAAAAAATTGTCATTTCCTTTTGCTAACTAAAAAGTTAAATGTTTTTTTTTCCCATAATTGATACATTCATAGTAGATGAAAATGCAACACAATATTTTATATAAGTATAAACTGGTTTTATGCATTAATATATTGCTGAAATAATGAAACAAAGTGTTGTAAAGAGCATTATAAATATATATTTACTAATTTCTAAAAAATCAAATTTAGCAAACTCCTTATATTTTTAGTGCCCCGAAATTTATTATAGCAGAATTTTCCTGTTTTGTTTTTTATTTACATTACTTCAGATCTTGCATAAAAAGGGAGAGGGAAACCTAACATAGATGATGCCCATTTCAAGAGAGAAATTCACAAATACATGAACATAAATTGAGTTTAATGTGTTTAGTTAAACATTTTAAAATCTAATTTCACTCTTAAGATGCCATATGTTGTTTTATTATTTTATTAAACTACATGTTACTTTTTCGAGTGAAAAATGTGTCGAATTTTAACCTGAAAGTTTGATATGTATGTATATTTTCGTTGGGGGGGAAACCGAAAATATATTGTTGAAACCTTATATTACTGTTTATTTAAGCAATTAAATGGTATAACATATTAAAAAGTATTTCCTACATTTCATAATTCTAATTCATTAATTACTTGAAATATATTGTACCGAGCTCCACGGGTTCGTGTCGATTGAGAGTTGAATAAAGCAACCACTTAATGAACACAAGACTTTTATTCGTAAGAACTTCACTAAATAAACGAAATTCCCGCTGTAACAGTCACAATTATACAGCTACAATTCGTCAGATATAATAAGAAACAGCTTCTAATTACAGGTCTCAAATACCTCAGACAGAGAACAACTAGCAGTCACAACTAATCGTCTTCACTCACTGACTGTCTTCACAAAACTGACTCTTCCATGTCGGGCTGCGGTATTTATACCTGACTTGGCGGAGAAATCTACCGATTTCGCCAAGGTTCTGGAAGCTTCTAGCTTATCTCGAAAAATATTGGTCCTAGAGCTTAGGTGATGGATGTTTCCAGAAGTATCGATTTCTCGCCAAGTCGCCAAAAATCTCGCCAACCGTCGCCAAGAATCTCGCCAACTGTCGCCAAGTCGCCAAATCATTAGGAAATCCGCTTTTAAACTACAACACGTCTAAATACCGCAATTTTTGCCCAAAATGTGAGAATTTCCGATCTGTCTGAGATATTTTAAGACAAACATATTCATTATTTATAAATTTGTAACAATATATTTTGGCTCATAAATACTAGAGGCCTTAGTTTTTATTGAAATTTCAAATAATAATTTAATTTTCAAGAGATTTAAATTATTTTCTCAAAAAATGTTAGTTTAAAGAAAACTTTTTTATTGTCAAATTAGTTTTAAAAACACTTGTAAAACTTAATTGAAAATAAATTTAGAAAAATGTGTAATGTATTGTAAAAGTTCATTAATTCAAAATATATCTGCATAGATAAAAGTACTTAAAAATGCTATTTAATTGCATTAAAAAAATAAGGATGTGAACTAGGTAAGATTCATAATTTCAGAAAAGATATGCTTTAATTTAGATGACTTTGAAGATTTTAGTCATTACTGGCATAACTTGCAGAAAAAGGAATTAGCTGGAATTGTTTAAAAGAAAATATTTTTTTGTAGGGAGGGGGTGGATTCCTGAAAGTGGAGTAACTAATTCAGTTCTCATTTAAAAAATATATAAACTCTAAAATGCTGAAGAAATATTAAAATATTTACTCTTAGTTTGTAGTTACTTAGGAAGCTTAAATTTTATATTTCATCAAGACAGGGCACCTTCCTATATACTTATGGGGACTCCTTCCACGCCATATTGAAAACTAGCTCTAATGTTAAGTGTATGGAGAAATTTAAATGCATATTTCTTAAGTTCTATTATAGCTAAACCTTCACTTTTTGTAGGTTTTCATAATGTACCAAAATAATTTATTCTGTTTTGAAATTTATTTTTAAAATTATTTTAACTCTTTTTAAATTGGCTGAGTAATTTAATAATATGTTTAAAACATCAATAACTTAAAACAGGTAAAGAATTTAGAAATTTTAAAAACAGACTTCTATATATATATATATATATATATATATATATATATATATATATATATATATATATATATATATATATATATATATATATATATATATATATATAGACTTTGAACAGCTAAATCTATTAATAAAATTTATACTTTTCTGATGTTGTGAACTTTTTAAATTCTTTATTTATATTTTTGATGTAATTTTTCAAGAAGTATGTCTACATGATATGGTATTGTAATACATCTATAAACATTGCATAGTTCATCAATTCCATATTTTTAAATCTTTGTTTTATAAAAACTTCTTAAAATTTGCTGATTTTTTTTATTTTTTTGCTTTTCTTGTTGATTTTTCTTTTGATTTTGAGGTTATTTCTGCTAAGTTTCAGTTGCTTGGTAAGTAAAAACATTTCTTTCTAAATTGGAACCATATTGATTTTGATGATGCTTGAGAGAGTAATAAATATGTTCACATTAGCCTTACACTATTTAAAATTTTAGGAAGAATATCCCTCTTATATATTAGTTATGAAACTTGTAAAGTGAAGAAAATTGGGAAACACTTTTGAAAGAATGTGTTATTGAAGATTCTCAGACTATATTTAAAATATCACTTTTATTAATTCAAATATGACATCAATGCACCATAATAAAATCTTTCAAAATATTCTGAAGTATTTAAAAAATGTGAGTGCTTTGAGTCATTGTATGCATTTTTAGTGTTCTAAAAATTATTCAGATTATCATTAGCATTTTATATAGCCTTTATTAATCTGCTCCATTACAAGAATAGATCTAAAAAAATTCTTTACTTTTAATCTACCTATACCAGTCCATTTTGATTTTTTAAATAGTCATGGAAAATTAAATATTTATAAAGCATCCTTCTTCCTCAGCAATGAAGTATGAAATAGTATCGAGAGAAACAAAAAATTTAACTCTGTAATATATACATTATAACGTCACCATTATTGCTTGCATATGGAATGCCAGATGTTGGAGGAAAGCTTGGATATAAATTGTGGTACCTTGTGGGGGCTGGGGAGATCTTGAACCTACATGTGGTTTCCCTGACCACAACACTTCCGCTCTGGCTATATTCAAATTTTATGACTTTCGGCACAAAAAGCCAAAATCTCTCATCACTGCCAGAAGGAAACGTGATTGAAAGAAAATGGTTTGCTCGAAAAGAGGAAGAAATGTTGTCGTATGCCAGCTAGACTGGCAACATGGTGTGCGCTGTTCCATGGGAGAAGAAATCCATCAAGTGTTGTCCGAAAGCCTTGTTCTGAAACACTCATAAAAGACTTCTATACGAGTTTCTATTTATTGCCTTGTACATTTTATTTCTTCTTCTTAGAGTTGGGTTTGTATGTCATTGGGCACCTCTGCTTTTATCAGCATTTTGTACTGGTACATTTTATTTACAGCAATTGTAAATATTATAGGAAGATAGATCCAAGTTTCTTTTGCTCAATAACTGCCTCGAATTTTGGAATAAAAAAATAAGTGTTAAAAGACTAATAAACTATCAACTGCTGTTCAGCGGAAAAAATTTTCATAATCAAGCTTGAAGTATAACATTTTTAAACTTCTCAATAAATTAAATAAGAAATGAAAAGTTAAATTTGTCAAGAAAAAAGCTGAGAAGTTACGATGAAGGGATGTATTTGTGGTGATGTTAATTCTATCACATCATTGTGATAAAAATACACATACACGAGTCATGTCACGTTTCTTGAACTAATAAATGCACATCTTTGAAGAAATTCATTCACATTTTATCATTAGAGCATGAATAAATTTTTATTCAATCTCTTACATTGAATAACATATATGTTATAATTTATTTTTCGTCTTTTTGAATATATTAATATACTAACAAAAAGAACATGTGATTACAATTTACATTTATATTTACGTTCATATTTAAATATTTCATTTCTTTTATAGAAATTTAAATCAAATAATTTCATTTTTATGTTTTATACATTTTGGTCTAAAGCATATGCAAGTGGATGTTTAAAAAATTATTATCTTAATTTAGCTACTTTTGTTAGTAAACTTATAATATTTTTATGGAAAAGTAAATACTAGCAAATTATAAAAATGCAAAATATGTAGTATAAAACATTTTCGTTTGTTGTCCTAAAACATATTTTATGACGAAAATGAAAATTATGACAAAATCAGTTCAAAAAGGAATTACTGTGATGCGAAAATACTTTTTACAAAATATATAAAATTCCACTATTGAATTCAGTATAATAGTACTTACAATTTTCGGAGAATCAGAAAAGGATAAAAGTAAGTGATGGCTGAGCTGCCTTTTCGTTTCCTGGAGGCGAACAGGGATAGAATTTAACTACTAAGCAAATAGGGCCTGTATGGGATTTACTTATAGCCATGAAAAAGAGAAAAGTTGGCTCATCACACATACACTTTCCCACCTTGATCCCAGAGTATTAGTGTAACGTCTGTAAAAATCAACTAGAATTGCTCTTTTCTCATTCAGTTTGCCTTGGCATATATATATATGAGAAAAATCTTAAGAACTGTATTTTCAAGTTTCCAGCTTTAAATGTATTTTGATTAAATAGTAGTAGTACTAAAAAATTATAAATTGTAGATTATTATGTGCTGAAAATGACTTGAAATCCTCTCTAAAAATTTTTTTTCTTCAAGTGCAAAAACGATTAAGAAATTAAAATTGAATGAAGAAAACACTTTTAAATGAAGCACAAGAATTGAAAACAATGGTATATATAAAAAAGTACTTTAATAAGAAAATATAAATTTGAGGGTGATCGAGAAGAATAATTTATTTACTTATGTATCTAAAGATGAGAAAAATGTATATCTAAAATTGTCGCTTGATACTTTTAAAATGAATGTTATAAGATTATTTATATTCAAAATTTTATGGTTTTTGGCAAGTTAAAATGAGAATAAATACGGTATAAGAATTAATATAAAAATATTTAAAGATGTTATATATTTGGTTGCAAGCTTGGAGCTTGGAGATACCTGGAGTTCTAAAATTTTTTACAGATGAAGAAAATTTAAGATATTTGAAAATGGTATGAACATTGAATTTAGATGAAATGCAATACCATAAACTATTTTACAATATTTCGAGGAATGAAATACTCAGAATATTTTGCAACGTTTATATGATTTTATTGAAAAACACATTCTATTTTAGTTTGTTGAGAGGCTAAACGTTACTGAATACAAAAAAAAAAAAGAAAAACTATTCATTTGCTTATTCCGAAAGTGAAGATTATTTCTTAAATTAAGGACTCCATTTTTTTTAGGTGTATTCACTTCAGATACAAATGATATCGCCATATTTGAATAAAAAAGTGCAGATTGTGTACTACGTTATATTGCTTTTAAAGTTGTGTTTAAAAATATATCAAGAAACAATGGTGAGATTCCTGATCAATCCAAATAGAAAGGTAGACTTTCCATTCCTACAAAAATTTTAATAATTAAATTGATAGAAATTATAAACCAAATGTATAGAATTTTCCATAAATTTTGTATCGAAATATTTTATAAACTAAGAAAAGTTATTGCAAAGTTAATTAATAAACTACATTATTTTCTTTTTTTAAAGAGATAAGAAATTGGACATTTTTGTTCATTTGAAAATATTCAATAAAGTGAAGTACTTACAGAGAAGCTTAACTGATTTGCTTTCTCATAAGGCATATTAAAAACGAATCAAATTGAAATTATATCAAGAAAAATAAAATAAGTATATTTAATATTTTTAATTTAATTTGAACATTGATATATTATGTTTTGATCATTTAATGAATAATAATGACAAAATTGTTCAATTTTTTATGCATCTGTATAGCTTATCTGCTGAAGTCTAAAAGTAATTAGAATAATATTTCTTCTCAAAATCTCTGAGCAGAGCTTTTGCTATCTCATTGCTTGACTAAGCCCACAACAGACATTTCTGGTGAAAACTTTGAGAGACATTTGAGCCAGCCTTAATTTTTTCTTACCACTGAGATTTACAGACACAGTTCCAGAAAGGAGTACCCTGAGTGACTGAGGGCAATCAAGAGGAGACAAACAGTCTTCAAGACAAACTGACCACACATGTGGAGAAAATGTGCATGAAAACATGCTGAAGGAAATTAGGATGTGGGGGTGTAATGTCTCTGTTATCCCTATTGCCTCCCTACTTAAAATTCGCCCCCCCCATTGAGTTAGGAACTATTTTTCTTTGTAAACAGGTGCTTTGGCATGGTTTATGAGTTTAAATTCACCAATCAGTTCTTTTAATCTTTGTAAGAGGGACTGCCACCATACAACTGCCCTAGATGGTGCTGAAGCTCATTTCTAGATTTATTTTGAGGAAGGAGTTCCCTTAAGGTTTCAAGAGGGAAATATGATACGAAAAATTGTTACCCTAGTACAAACTTAAATTTGTATATTCAGTGCTTTTAAGTTTTAGTCTAGTATGGTTCTATTTAATTTTCTTATCACCATATTTATCATTCAATTAAAATACTTGTGTGTTATTTTCAACTTTATTTTTTTACTATGCCTTACCGGCATACTCCTATACCATTTATTACAAACACACTTAAAATTTTTCTTTGCCGATCTGGTATTTCTATATTCATGATTGAATTATTAACTTACTGTATACGCATGCCAGTTCGTCAAAGGGGGCGTATCCCAGGTGTTTTAATAGCACCGGATTCCTAAAATCAAACACTGGTGTCTGATAGTTTTGGTTAAAAACTGTTATATTCATCGGTATTATAATTTTACTTATTTTTGTTAGTAATGATAATGAATTATTTAATTGGAATAGCTTTATTCTCAAATTCTAAAACTTAATTTATGTTATGTAATTATTTTATGTTTAGTATCAATAAATTAAACTTACTATTTTTAAACAAGTCTAATTATTGACATGTTATTAGTTTCTTATTTATTAAAGGTTCTATTGATAGAATGAAATACTTTATAGGTATTTAAACTAATAGCTAGTGTTTCTTTAATTGCATTAAAATTTAGTATTTGCAGCTCTGCTTATCGTGGTAATTATTTTGGCAGTAAGCCTAATGGTGGGTATTGGTAAAATGTCGTCTGCCCACAGATACTTAAAAAGTAGTACAGACTGACAAAAATATAATTAAAGGTTTTGAACTGGCCCCAGACTTCTTTTGGTTGTAATTTTAAGTGTGTCTAAAAATTTTTTTAAAATTTGTATTGACATTTGAAATATATTATTCCATTTATAATTTTTCATGTGTTACTTTTTTTTTTAATCTAAATAGTTAAATTTGTAAATAAGACTTAAAAAAATGTTGTATTTTGATTTTAGGTCCTTGCCCCCCATGTCCTAAAACAATTTCATTATCTTGCTGCTGTTCTAAAAGTAAAGAAATTAACAGAAGGTGTAGTGACAAAGAATGGATTTGTGGAAAAGTATGTTTAAAGAAGCTATCCTGCAATATTCATTTTTGTGAAGAAATGTGTCACAAAGGTGAGTGTGCAGTTTTGTTTAGTTTCTGTTTTCTTATTCTTATTTTCCTTTAATTTTTTCTTTGCCTCCTTTAATGTCCTGTATTAGATTTCTCTTCCTTTTACCCTTTGTCTTAAAGGTTTGTAAAATTATAAGTTATTGTTTGCATTCTCCTGTTTAATATTGTTTCTTTATTTATGATTCTTTAAAAATTTATGATACTCAAGATGTTGTAGCTGAAACAAGCTCCTCAGCTCTAATTATTCTTTTCTTCTGCCATATTATGCTAAAATCAATGTGAACAATTTTGTTTTTTGAATTGACAAATAAACAATAAAATTAAAATTTGTTATGCAAATATGAAATGCACTTATTTTCGCTGTATAACTAAAATTGATCAACAAACTTATAAAGCAGATTTGGTATATTTAAGCTTATTTTTACTGTGCTGAATCTGAGTATTGAAATCAAGTAGGCAGAAAACATAATGAAAAAATACTAGATGACATTTTATACTTTGTCCTTTTTATTTTACATTTATATTCTTTTGATAACGGAGTACATTTCCTTAGATTTTAGTAGCTTTTCTAACAAAAGAATTTATGTTTTTATTTAATTATTGAACGTTTTTAGTTATATGATAATGCATTTTGCAACCTTTTACATTTTGTCAACAGTATCATAAATTAAAGTCAAATGTTAATTTTCATATCAAATCTATTTTTCCAAATCATACCATGGAACAGTTTTAAGCAAAATGATTTTTTTCATTTTTAAATCAATTAAGCTAACATTTTAAAAAAATAATAAATATTGAGGACTGATTTTATGATGTTGATTACATTATTTTAGTACAAAATTTACTTAAGGCTTTCATGACTTATGGAAAAAATTATTGTGATATTTTTTTTCAAACTTTCACATTATTTCAAAATTTCCTTGTTCTAAATGATCTTGTTTTTTTCTGTGCAACTGTTTTTTTTTTAGCATTTACTATTTATTGAAAAGACCTTTTTACATGTTAAATATATTATTTTTTAAGAAGCTTTTCCGCTTCTCATGTTATCCCAATCGAGTTGAATTTATTATTCTTTGTATAATACTCTTTTAAGGGATAATTAGTTTCTCATTGGTTGTTTTAATGATAAATGCAACTTTCTTGTTACATTTTAATATATATTATACTTGAAATATATATTTTCTGTTAGTTTGATTTTAATTACATCATATATAAAGAAATTTCATTTAAAAAATTATGAAATCTTTCTATTACAGTTTATGGAAATTTATCCCACATTTCTAAAATTAAAATTATGTTTATTTAATTGAAAAAATTTCAAATTAATATTTTTATATTGTGTATTTCTAATTCGGCTGCATAGCTGCCTACTCTACTGATTTTATTGGGAAATTTCTGATTTTTCATCATTTCTCTCTATTTCCTGATAATGTATGAAAATATACTGATTTTTGGCAATTTTAGAAGAAAACTTAAAAACTGTCGAAATTTTGCCAGAAAAAAAGTCTATTGAGTTGTTTTAGTAGCTTAAATAGTCAACAGATGGTGCATCTACGGAGTTTAATAGGATGTGGGGGTGTCTGTTGATCAGATGAAGTTCTATCTCCAATATAAATTTAAACTAATTCTAAAAATGTTAATCTTAATATGTAGATTATTTAATAATAAATGGATTATTTAATTTTTAATTTAACTCTAGAGAAAATTAATTGAATAGTAAATTAATATTTTAAACATTGGACCTCTATCTAACCCAGTATTTTAAAATGTGGCATGACAGTTTGCACGCTGACAATGCATATGTACAAGCATCAAACTCTGTACACTTAACTGAAACGCTGCTATTTAAATTTCAAAACAAAATTAAATTTTCAGACAAAGCCTGTCTTAGTTTACAATGAAAATTACAAATATGACTTGGTTATATATGATAATATATATATATGCGTGCGTACGTACGTACATGCATACATACATACATACATACATACGTACGTATGTATGTATGCATGCATGTATACATACCTTCGTACGTATGTATACATACATGCATACACACACACACAATTTTAAATATTTTGTTTCAAGCAAAAATGTCACAAATAATGTCTCCTGATGATTATTCCTCTCAAAATCAGATGAATCTACTGCTTTTTTCCTCCAAGATTGGCAGGTATGCAGTTTAATGAATAAAATCATTTGTTACAATGATATCAAGAAAAAATTCAAATGTTGAACTTAAAATTCTTATTTAATGTTATAGTACTCAAAGCAATTGCTTGTGAGAGAAAATATTGAGAAATAGAATGAAGTTTACTTCCTGTATCTGAGTTTTCTTATTTGATATTTGTTCATTAAGTGGCAATGATTCCCTAATTGGTTAAAGCCTCATTCTCGTTTTTTGGGATATAGTGAGCTCAGATCTTGTTTTAACCAAAGATCTATTGTTTCATTAAAGGCATTGTGGCTATGTTAAGTTGTGGTCACCATGTTTTTAAGTGAAATTATACCTCTGGTGGTGGTTGATTGATTCATGCTTTTAAATTACTAAGACTCCCACACGACTGCATCTGCCTATCTGGTAGGATCCAACTCTGGGCTTCTTGGTACAGAGAAATATACTTGTGGAACAATGCTTCCTACAGTGGGGAGACATGTTTCAAATAAATTTAAGTATTTTATCTTTCAGTTGATCAGCAGATTATTATTAATAAAAAATTCATGAATTATGAAAGCTTAAGATGAAATTACTCAATTTATTAAAATGGATTGAATAATGAAGAAAATCATTTGCAAAAATTTAATGGTAAATGAAGCTTTTAACAATTATACTACTTTGCCCTTGTTTCTAAATTATGACTTCCTCCCAGCAGCATTTGTCTAAATATAACCTGTATACCTGCACTATGTATAGGGAAGTATAACTGTACACACATCTGTTAAATAATTAAGTAATAATAGTAATAGATAAAAATTTGTGTTTTTGATATTATTCTCTCTCCTTTATAAGTTTCTGTTTACTTTTACATTAGTGAAAGTTTCATATTTGTGCTGAAAATTCATACAGGTTCTTTGTTTAAATTCAAGCCCTATTATGTATGCAAAAGTGAATTCTAAAATATATTGTGAAAACATGTATAAATGGGTGTGTATAAAACATGGACAGATTATAGATAATTCACATGAATATGTGTTTTATATTTTGGGCTTTTTTAATTTATGTTCTGTATTGATAAAATATTTTTTGTATTAATTTTTTTATATCATTTACTACAGCCACAATGATATATTGTTCCATCTCATTTTTACTTTTTTTACAAATTTATATTTTCCAACAAGTATTCCATATTTAAAGTAATTTAATTCTACAAAAAATTAAGTAAAATATTATAAAAACTAACTTTGTGTGTTTGGGTCATTTATTAAAATATGATATTGTATCAATATTTTAACTTAAATATTACTTAATATTTTTAAGTACATATTATAAGTGTATTTACTGTATTTAAAATCAATTATTAATTTGTAAAGAAATTATTAATATTAGGAAATGCACTGTGATGTATGTTTATGAAATCTTCCATTTGTGATCAAAACTTGATTATAAATTACATTTGTGATCAAACTTTGATTACAAAGCACTCCTTAAAACTCATCTCTTGAATATCTGTATATGCTCTTTGTTTTGCCTAGTTTATCAATGTTATTTTTTCAGTTTAATGTGTGTAAATTGAAGTTATTAATTGTGTACACTTAGTATCAGTAATATTTTAACATTCATTTCAGGTAACTGCTCACCTTGCAAGCGCCAAAGTGTTAAAAAATGTCAATGTGAAAGCAGTTCAATGCTTAGGCCTTGTGATGATCCTGTCTGGCAGTGTGATAAAATATGTAATAAATCCTTAGAATGTGGACATCACTTTTGTAAATTGGTCTGCCATTCAGGACTCTGCCCTCCCTGTCCTAATACTGGTCCAAGATTTTGTCCTTGTCAGAAAAAGTCTGTTGTGCTTCCATGTACTGAAAAAGTTTTACCTTGTGGTGATACTTGTGACAAACTTTTAGATTGTGGATTGCACCGTTGTAGTGAAAGATGCCATTATGGCTCTTGTGAAAAAGTATGCTATTTTAATCTTAATAATTTTTAATATTAAAAAATATGTCACATATTTAAAATTTTCATAATCATAATATTTTTACTGCACAATGAATCTGCAAAAAGAAACATTGTGATGTCAGTGCTTAAAAAAGTTTTATTATTTGTAAATAAATGAATGGAGGACACAAAATTCACACACTAGAAATTTGTTTATATTTTATAGTGGAAAGAGATCGAATAATAAAGTTTATTAATTATTTCTATAAGATAATGTAATAATTTTTTTTTGATTTGTGTATTATTTAAGTCATCATATTTTATTTCTCCTATGTCAAAATTGCAATATAATTTTCAAAAATTGAGATGTATAAGAAGTTTGAAATGTTTGAAGAAGTTAGATTTTGTAATATGAAAAATTTAAAAAAAATTGTTTGGAAGTTCTTTTTTAAAAACTAAATACAAATATTGGCTTGTGTTAAGAGCATTGATTATAAATTAATTATAAAAATGTAAAACTGTTTTAAATAAAATTGGAAATTTAGCTGGATGAAAACATTTGTAACTAATAGTATATAATGAAATATGCTTTTGGAATTTTATGCTTAACTGCTTTTAGCTCATTCTGTTCCATTTTTTATGAATATTTTAGTTCATTTATTAATATATATATATATATATTTTTATAAAATGGAGCTAATTATTTAGGAAGCTATCATTTTAAATGCTCATCTGTACAAACAAATGAATTATTGAAAAATAAAGTATTGTTAAATTATAATTACCAAATTTTAATAATGAATGTCTAAAGTCATTTATTATTAAATTAAAAAAATATTGGTCTCTGTAAAAATAGATTTTAAAAACTTGAATAAAATTAATTTCTTTTTCTTTTTTATGCTCTCAATGATGAAACATCTGTGTAGCAAAATGAATTAATTATATGTTTGTTTACCATAGAGTAGTTCAGCTGTGTCTTTATAATTTTGTTTTTTAAAACAATTAAATATTATATTTTGTATAAATTTTAAACATTAGCTTAATTTTAACATTGAACTATTTAGGCAACAATTGACCCATTGAAATTAATATCACTGATATTTATCCTAAATTTTGTTAAAAATGTTAGTCTCTTAAATATTTTACACCTTTATATTTTGACTTTTTCACCAGAAAGTTCTACATAGTAAATGATGTATCTATAAAAAAAGTTATTCTAAATTATTTAGTTCATTTCAGCTGTTATTTTCTGAATGTAAAATGTGTAAATGTTTAAGAAAATTGTAAATTGAATAAAAATAATCACTAAAAATTTATTAAGTGACCATATAATATTTTTCAACAAATTGGCCTATTCTATGTTCTGTTTGTTTAGGTTGAAATTCAATGTTAAATATGAACAATAATTATTGTCAAGGAAAAAGCATTAAAATTCCAGAATACATAATTTTTTTTCACGAATGCCAAGTATTAGTGCTAAAGCCATGATCATGGGCTGTCCACTAATTTTTAACAATGTACTCAAACCGAAAATGTGCAATACAGATGCTCGCCACGTCTGTTCTGTAGAGGCAGTTGTGCAAACAGCCATGTCCAATCAGATAGCTATATAGAGTCACTGCTACCTTTCTTGAAAAATTTAGAATAGTTTTTTTCTTCCCTTAGAATGTTCCATCTTTTATTCATAAATATTGTATCATACCCTATTTAATCTTTTTCTTAATAATCATATTAAGAAATTTAACTATAAAAGAAAGTGATAGATTAATGTCTTTTTATCAAAGTTCTTTTCTTACCCAATATACCAGCATTATTGTTGCTTATAATTCCTCAGTGGGCTGGAATCCATTGGAAAGAAATTCCATGTTCCAAAGCTTACAGCTTAAGATTTTTTAAAAACTATTTCAATATTTAAGAGGACTTGAAGTACATTTTTAAAATCTGATAATCTGACTACTTTTACAAAAGAATAGTTATGAATTGACAGCCACTGTAACTTCTTCAGTTCCTGAATAAATTAATGAACTGTAAAATTTATTTATATCCCTTTATGTAAAATCATGCAATCATCTTAAGCACAGTTTTAAATTTATGCTGTTATTAGAAAATCTATATTATCTATTACTGTCCTTTATATATATTAAACCTATAATTTATTGTTTCTGAATTTCAGTAACTAAGAATATTGGTGATAATTTAAAATATTTTTCTTAAAATTTCTCGAGCTAACTAACAAAGTGCAACTAAAGCAATCTGCACAGTGCAAATATAGGTATATCTAATTGCAGGAAATTTGGTAGACATTATTTGACTGTTAAATGTTACACGTTAACTTCCTTTTTATGTAAAAATTACTAGCCACAAGAGAATTCTATTTTTATTCTTTTTTGTATCTTTTTGCTTTCATAGCATGGTAGAGAATTTTTAGAAAATTGTTTTCAGCTCCTATTCCTCTGTATAAATAACTTGAATTTCTATTCCATAAAAATAATCTTTTTTTGCTTCATATTTTGTTGATGATTATTGTAATTGGTATAGGAAATTGATTGATAATAATTATTGATGCTTTAAATGTTTTATTTATAAAAAAGGAAAAAATGATACCAAACATTTATATCAAAATTATTAAATTAGTTGCATAAAATTCTTTATCATATTAAATTGTAATTTGTAAGAAGTAATTTTTCAAAATATTTTCTGCTACTTTTTTCTCCTTTTTCCTCATCTTAATGAGAAATTTTTTGTTTACTGACTTTTTCTTCCATTTATTTTTGCAGTATATGTAGAGCTCATTTTTAAATGAATTATACATTCCATTTCATAGGAAAATGGTTTTTAGGGTTAATGTAATCTTCCAAAAATGTTACGTTTTGCTTTTAAAACATCTAAAAAATGTAATCCTGTATTTTGAAAAACATAAGTTTTATTTTTCTTCCTAAAAGGCCATCCTAAAATTAATTAAAATTTTTCACAACAATCCTTGACCTTTGATGGTGCATTTGTGTACCATGCTGTATTCTGCTGATTACTGCTTTATACTAAGAAGTTCATAGATTTTATTTTTCCTGATATAAGTAGCAGTAAGAAAAACGTTAGAATTTTAAGTTAAAATCATATTCCTGATCATGTAGCAAAATGGATTCCTTATTTTCTTAAATTTAATTTTATAAATATTAGTCAAATTTACTACTAGAGAGATTATAGAATCAATATTTTAAAATATATCATTTGATAAAACTAATATTCATTTTTCTACTTTTACATTTTCATATTTTTAAGTTGTAAAAGTAGTAGAAGATTTTTAGAAAAATTTAGTTTTGCTATTAATAGATATTATAGATGAGTGAAAATCTAATTTAGAAAATACTAAAGATTGCAGTTAATAGTTATAAATGAATATTAGGCTTGATCTGGTTCTTGTAAATAATTATGAAGTCTTAGGCTCACCACAAACAACCCCATCAAGTTGCCTATGAATGGTGTTAGTTTAGTTGTCAGCTCTGTTGCCTGTATATATGTCAACACATGCATAGCTGATCACTGACTAATGCCATCATAGCAAATATTGACTAATGAAAGTTCAATTTCATTACAAATTTTAGCAATTACTTTTTGATCTTTCCCTCACATAATTTGAATTTTGATACTCGTGCATTTTTATTAAAAATGCATTGTAGATATTTTCTAGACTTAATTTCTAAGTTCCACACATACAATCTCTATAGATTGAATTAAAAATATATTGATATTTTTTGTATTAGTTACAATTAATAATTGTATAGATTAAAAAGAAAAAGTAAGTTATATATATTTGTTGGCATATTTTTATTTTATAACAAACTTCTATTACTTAGTAAAGTTTACTGCATATGATTGTTAGTTTTCATTTTTAAATCTATATATTAGATTTAAAAATGAAAACTATATTTCATCCATCTTATTAACTCATATTTCAAACCACTATAAAAAAGCTTATCTTTTACTATACTGAAATTTATGCAATTAAATGACATGATCATACTTAGTCCAGTCATATTAATGTGATTACCTTCCAAAAACCAGATTAACCACTTTTTGCAGAGTACTGCTACGAGACTTACAGGAAGGGAGTCAAATTAGATTCCAGAAGATCTTCTCTGGTATGTTGAGCCATGGTGACCTCAGTGATGTGGCCAGCTGCACTTGATTATGTGTGCGAAGAGCCATGCCAAGAATAATACAAACGAGAGTCCCTCAGATTCACAAGTCAGGTGAATTTGTGTTGGTCTTTTTAATAGGTTTTAAGCATCTGGGTGGATATCCTATTACCAATACCCACAATTTGGCTAATTGCCCATGAGTGGTAATTATAAGCAGAGTATTAATTATTGTTTAATGAAGCAAAAGAAATACTAGCTATTGGTTGAAGTATCTAAAGTATTTCGTTTTTATTCATAGAATATAATATTTTAGAAACTAATTATTAATAATTAGGCATAGATAAAAATAACAAGTTTAGTTTATTCATATCAAAAATAATAAAATACGTACATAATATGAATCAAGTTTAAAATTTGATAACAGATAAAATAAAAATATCAGTTAAATAATTCACTGTCACTTCTAAGCAAAATAAATAAACTTTAATACCAAGGCATTATTCTTTAACCAAAACTGTCTGACACTGGAGTTATATGAACTTGTACCTGGGATAATACCTAGGATATGCCCCCTTTGACAATATGGCATGCATATATGATTGATAACAGTTAATTACAATGAATAAATAATTAGATTTGAATAAAGCAGTGCCAGATCGGCAAAGTAATGAAGTTCTAAATGCATTAGCAATACAAAAGTTGGATAACAGTTAACCATTAAGACATAGCAGAAAAATGAATTTAAAGAAAAAGTAATGCAGGTATTTTACATAAATGGTGATAAGAAAATTACATAAAACAGTAGTAAACTAAAAACTTATAAGCACTGGATACATAAATGTAGTTTTTACTGAGGTAACAATTTGCTGTCCAGGGGAGAATGGTAAACTCATACTGTGGCTCTTTTAACCACGCACATACACTGCCAGGTAAATGACTCCTCACATTGTCCTGCTGATAAATGAAGGAGAAACAATGCTTATATAGTGGTGGACATGGTCTGCAAGGACAGATGTGTACTTGTTTTTATTGTGCATTCCACATTGATGAGTGAACCTAGAGAATGCCAGGAAAACATTCCCCAAGCCTTAATGTTCCCAGCTGGATTATTCTGGCAATGTTTCCAGGGTGTTCGCCTTCAGAGGTTTCATGTGGTATACGCTGATATCCATTTGTCCAATGGAGCATAAAACATGATCATTGGGAAAAGCTACCATTTGCCACTTAGTGGATGTCTCGTTGCAGTACTCAAGTGTAAATTCCAGCCTTCATTGCCGATGAACAGCAGTCAACATAGGTACATGAACCAGGTATCTGCTATGGAGGCTTAGACACTGCAATGTTTGCTGAATAGTAGTTTGGGAGACACTGTTGGTAGCCCTTTGGTTCATCTGGATGATCAGTTGCTCAATAGGAATATGACTATTCGTCTAAATAGATCTTCTTGGCCTTCATTCACCTGTATCATCTATGGCCTGTGGTGCACCACATTTGCCACATCATTGATTTTTGATAGTTCCATTATGTCATGCACAGTATATTTTTTATCACGGTGCGCAAACAGTTAGCCATTTCGTTAATGCTTCTACCCTTGACATGAAAACCAAAGATCGTGCCCTTTAGGACGTCAGATTAATTGCCTCATTTCTGCATTATGCCAACAATTACAATGCTTTTTGAAGCCCTCATACACCCTTTATATACCCTTAACTGAACTGTACTGCCACCTGCCTTCTATAATATGTTATTTAAAGTTGATACTAAAAATATTTGGTTGTCATATTAATGTGACTGGATTGTATATATAATACAGTTATAATTATAAAACTGAAGTTTTTGCATGTTCTGAACAATATTTTTAGATTTAATATTTATCTTTTAAATTGGATTTTATTAAATTAATTAAAATGTATAAATTTTAAAAGTATTGTGAAATTTTATTGAAGATTTAATTTTTAAAATTTCCATTAGTTTAAGTTAATTATTTTAGAAACTGGTTTTTTTATTAAAAAAATTTTGATTTCTTGAATCTGTCTAGCATCTATTACTGATTTAAAGAATATGTATATTGAAAATTTAACCACATATATTCAGTGGAAAACAATGAATAAAATCATCAAACATTCAGCTATTAAAAAGAAATTTCTTCAAAAATATTCTATAATAAGTTTTGCAGTAGCTATTCAAAACTTATCATCTATCTCACACTTATGAAATTGAAATAAATTAATAGCTATTGCTTAGTTGATTATGGAAAATAATACATTCAGATTATTTAATTTGGTGATGGTTCAACCTTTATTTTGTTATTTTGTGACAAGCTGCTTGTAAACTCATGTATCACGTATGTAAATCTAGTAGCTATGCCTCATGTTTAAGCAACTTGGACTCATTTGTGCTTGTCCCTAAAAAGTCCTGGGATGTTAAAATGACTTTGGGAAACTAAGTAACAATAATTTGTAGTTTATTTTTAGGTTTTCTTTTTTCTAAAATCTTAATTTTTTAAAAATGATTGTTTTATTTGAAATTTTTTAAAAATTTATCTTCAAACACATTCATTTCAGTAGAATTAGAATGTATATATTATGACATCAAATTCATGTTGGAGCTTCTTTTAATAATAGGCAACTCTTGAATTAGATTTTACACAAGCTTGCAAAATGTTTTTACCAGAATCTCAGAATCTATCAATCAATATTGAATACAACTGAGAAACTCTTTTGTTAATCTCTTAGTCTTGATTTCTATCAAAACTGAAATTTATCCCAAGGAATCTGCAAAAGTGGAATCATATTTTCTCAAACTTGTTTTCAGGAACCATGTATTAATATTTGCTATAGAACTCAGAGCTTTATCTTGTTGAGTCCAGTATCAGCAAATAAATACTGTTGCAATGTTAACTCAGTATTGTGACCATCGTTTTATGCATTTCCACATTCGCAATTCCAAAAGTTAAAGAAAAAGTTTGAAAATGTTATATAATTAAATAGATCAAATCACAAAACTTTCACTTATAATTTCACAGCAGTTAGAATAAGTATTGTGTTTGTGATATGTTATATATTTTAAAGCTCGTTCTTTCAGTTTGAATCTCATTTGATATATTGATAATCATTCCTCTATTTTCAGTCATTGTGATAATGCCATCTCTGTTATCACAAATTTCATTTTAATAAATATTAAAACTGTAATTCCATGTCTATAGTTTTTTTAATAGTGTTACTTATTTGTGTCCATTCAATTTCTTGAGGTCTTTGATAGTGCTTCTCATAAATGGCTATGTCTGCAAAAAAAATCTAAAATTTTTTTATCTCTAAAAATTATTAATTGTTAAAGCTTTTAAATTTGCAAATTTTACATACATACTGTCAATAAATATTGTATTAATTTTGAAATTATTCAGTTTGCATAATAAATAAACCTGTGTTACATACAGAATCAAGTTATTCTAAAAAACTAATGAGATTGATCAAAAAGAGCTTGAAATTTAGTGTGAAATCTTAGAATAAAAAGTCACCTAGAATTTAAATCTTTGAATGTTTAAGATTTTTCTTGCTTAAGTAAACAATGGCTGTTGGAATACGTTTTACACAACATCTGGTTCTTGATACAGTTGTAGTCAATAATTATATTAAATCTTGTTTAGAGTAAACATCATATTCACTAATAACATTGTAAATTATTTGTTTTTATCATCTCAAATAATGATGCTTAACAACTTTCTTTGCTAATACAAGAAAATTATGAGGGAAATACAACAGGGTTTGTACAATTCCTGGAATTCGAAAATTTTTTTTAACTACCCTTGAAGCTCGTGGAATTTTGACTTGACAATTTGAAAGTCGTGAATTACTCTTGAAATTTTTTCTTACCTTAATACATTTATTTTTTATTAGAAAATATTATGATTGCTTTTGAGTTTTTTGTTTAAATATTTTAAGATTGTTAAGAAAATTTTCCAAAAATTTAATTGAGTATTAGCTTTTAAAATGTTACCACTAGATAATGGCATGATCTATATTAAATTGTTTTAACCATAATTGTGTTGACTAAAATAAAGATCCAGTTCAGCCACAGTAAATTCAGGGTAATCCAGTTTAGTAAAGATAGAACATAGTATTTATATTTATGTCTGAAGTAATCAGCAGTGTGATCATGTTATGCAATCAGGAGGATGATTTTGATTGATTATTTTTTCTATTTGTTTCTGTTTTCTTTGTATTGTATAAAATTAATTTAATATTAATTATTAAATATAAGATTTTTGAGTACAAATTTACTTTTCATATCTTTCTGGATGAAAATTGTGTGTAATTTGAGTAAATTGGGATGATTTCTTTATTAGTGAAATAAAGACCAAAGTAGATTAGTTAACATGCCTGGTTGAAAGTTCTTTTCTATAACTGGCTCTGGAAACTTTTCTATAGTTGGCTCTGGAAAAGCCATACAAATGTGCATATTTATTTTCTATATTTGCATATATAACTAACAAATAGGAAAATTTATTGAATGATTAAGGAAATAGAAAAGTCTAGAATATGGACGCGAAATTGTGTTTAGTTTGAAAATCAGCTGAAGAAAAATATGGAATTGCTTTTATTAAATTATTATTAGGAAGAAAGTCACATTCTTGAAACTGTATCTAATAGTTGTATTTGTTTTGAGTAAGTATATTTCTATTTGAAAAGAGGTTGTGTTATACATATCTTTAAATACTTAATAAATTAATAGATAGGAATCTATTGAAGGTGTTTAAATTCTCTAAAACTATCCAATCTTTTAAACAGTGTATTACTCACTTATGTAAAGAATATTGATTAATTAAATAAATTTTTTATTGTTATATCTGTTAATTCATTAAAGGCTTTTGAAGTTATCATGAAATATAATTCTAACTTAAATAAAGAATATTTTCATTAATTTTTGCAATAAGTTATTTTTATTATTTACAAATATAATCATAGAATGTTGTATATATAAAATTATATGCATATTTGGTGAAGAACAATTTTCAAAATAAAATAATTATTTAACTTGAATATCAAATCCTACTGTAAATTTTTGATTTGTCTCCTGTAAAACTCTTGGAATTTGATTCTTTGAAATCTGTACAGCTCCTGAAACAAAGTTCGGGAAACAATACTTACTTTCAGCTTCTGATTTTATTTTAGAAAAAAAGTTTACAATTTTTTATAAAATAATTATAATCACAAACTTATAGATTTGAAATTTTTCATATGCATAATACTCTACTTTAGAGTATTAGGATAAGTTATAATAAATTACTTTATTTTTATTGCTATCACCCAGAATGTCTATCTTGAGTATGCCATAAAAGTTGTGGCTGTATTTCTGATTTCATTCAGAGAATTTATTAGTGATTCAAATGTCTCCTATTTAAAAGAAATTTCTGAAGTTGATTTTTAAGTTTTTTTCTAAAAATTAATGTTTAACATTAATCATACAATCAGACTTAGTTACATGTTTGTTAAATATTTTAGGCATGTGGTTGAAGGTCGTCTATTCATCATCTTTACTGACCACAAGCCACTTACATTCACTTTTAAACAAAAAGAGGGCAAGTGCTCTCCAAGACAATTGCATTATTTGGATTATATTAGCCAGTTTAACATTCAACATGTGAAGGGAATTGATAATGTGATTGCAGATGGACTTTCTCTGATAATTCTTTCATACATTGCAGATACACTTTTTCAGAGTACAGCTCTTCCTACGATCCTCCTAGGCTTCAGAGCTGAATGGAAAGAGTAACTGCAATCAGCAGCAGCACAAATTCTGTATGCAACTCCTATCCGATTGCCTGAAGAATTTTTAAGTCCTACACCTGGTACAGCTGACCCTGTTACTTTTGTAGGAAAGCGTAAGGAAACTATGCAGGACTACTGCTGGTTAAACAACAGGGACACTGATCTTCACATGTTGTGAATAAGTAAATATTTATAAGTAAACATGTTGTGAATAAGTAGTATTTATAAGTAAAGACCTGTCAACATGCAGTCACGTATTCTTGAGGAATGACAGCATTAAGAAAGGCTTACAGCCACATTTTGAAAGCTCATTTCAAGTAATGAGCCGAAAGTATAAAGTTTTTAAGCTGTTTCACTGTGGTCGACAGAGAACAGTCAACATAGACTGTCTAAAACCTGCTTGCATTGCCGAAGATGAGGAAAGCACATTTTTTCAAACCGAGCAAGTGCTACAAAACTCAACTCTAAGAGAAACATCTACATCTCTAATTATAGATGTCATTCCGACAACAAAGATAATTCATTCGGGTTGACAAGTTAATTTTAACTGAAAATATCTAAAAAAAACTCGCTGATGCTGGTATGGGACTACTGTAGTGGAGTTTCAATGTGAAATGAAATCATTTCACGGAGGAATACAACTCTTCACCAAGGAATATAGAATGTATTTAATAGTCTTCGTATACTTCAAAACTGATTGATAAACATGTCAAAAAATTTTTTACCGAGCAAATGCAACATAATTGTTTAATCTTTTATTTACTATTATTTGATGTTTAACTCATGTAACATTTTTCATTTTAATAATTAAAGTAGTGTTTAAGTAATTTCTTATATTTCTTATATTTTTATATTGAAACACTACACATGTCTCATTGAGTGAGGAAAACTCACTCTTCTCAACTTGGAAGCTATCCCCCTACTGTTTCGTAAACTGCCAGAATCATGTGAAATGACGTTTTTCTCAGGAATCTCCCCCTCCTTAGGTTGTCGTAGAACAAGATGGAAATTAGCAATTTTGGTGCTAAATTAATTTCAGTTTCATTAGTGAGTTGTGTGAGGAGCTTGATTTTCTGAAATAAGACAGTTTGATTTCTAATCAAAATTTGCATTGAAATATTGATGCAATCTAAAACATTCTTAGCTTAAAATAAAAATATTTATTTTGTAACTGTACAAAAAAAAAAAAAAATCTCTAAATCAAATTTTATACAGTCTCAAGGAAATAAGAATTTGGTTGAAATTTAATCACAAATATTTTGATATTTTAAAATTAATTAGAAAAAATTTAAATGTTAAAAACTCTCTTACTGGTGAGAATAGTTCTCTTTTTTATAATTTGCAAGACTGAAAGTTTCTGTTTTGAAAACAGCATTTGTGACATGTTAAAATGTGCTTCATTATATTAACATATGATTCAGTTCTCCCCAACAAGAGGTCTAGCATTGCTCTAATGAGACAAGATATAATTTAATAATTATTAGGTAGTCAGTAACTACTTTTGTTATTTATGTAATCTGTAAGTATTATTCTATTTATTAATATTAATCATGATATTGGACTCATAATTTTAACCACACTAGGGCAAATAAACATTGCTGTACTTTTGTTTCTTTAAATCTTACTCCTTTCAAAAGATGTAAGAACCTATTTTTGCTTTACGATATTATTGCTTTGTGATTTACTTCACATTTTGTAGATTTTTTCTTATTTCTCCTTTTTTCCTACATGAATTTTGCTTGAAAGACCTTTAATTTCATTTCTAATTTTTTATGTTTTATAGCATTGTTATACAGGTTGAGGCAAAAGGTATGAACTGGTTTTGACCGGTTGGCCCTCGGCCTGTGGTGGGAAAAGAGGAAGGGTCTCGTTGCGACAGTGGAAGAGTCTAGTTTTCAGTAGCAAAACCATGGTTTGGATGGAAGAGCATCTTGGGTTTGCTGTTAAGTCTTTTTTTAAATGGCCGCTCTGTTATCGCCACGTTGAGAGCCTTCCGACAGCACTTCAATCTCCCTGTTGGGGAAAACGTTCCTGGCTGTAATGCAATTAGACATTGGGCTAGGATATTGGAGAACACGACTCCTTCGGCAATTGGAAGACCCGGTATTAAGAACTCCTGAAAATGTCATATTGGTAAGAAATGATATCGGACAGTCTCCCAGGCCCTGAATCCTGAGCGCTATGTGACAATGTTGGAAGAGTTTTTTGAACCTGAACTGGAAAAATTGAGTGCAGCAGCAAATCTGGAAGACATCTGGTTCCAACAGGATGGGGCTTCTTCCCACACTTCCAGGGTTTCAATGACGACATTGGGGCAAGTGTTCCCCCATTGCCTTATCTCTGGGGGGGAGGTGAAGTGGCGTGAGTGCTTACCAGATTTGAGTATTAGTGATTTTTTCCTTTGGGGGTACATAAAGGAAAAAATTTTTGAGCATCGTCCACATATCCTGGAGGAAATGAAGGACAAAATAAGAGGAAAATATGGCCATTTCCTTCGAAATGTGCAGAAGAGAAGTTGAAAACTTCAGCATTCGCCTTCAAGAATGAATCGCAGCTGATGGCTGCCACTTACATGAAATCATTTTTAACGAGTAAATTTTTTTGTAAATTTATAAAACTAGATTGTGTACTGAATTAAACAATATAAACATCTGTAAGTTGCCTGGTTTTTGTTTTACATTCCTGTAAAACCAGTTCATACCTTTTGCCCCACTCTGTGTTTCATAAATTTTAGACTGTATGTTTAGTTTTAAGTGGCGCATTTTAGCTTCAGCTTAGACTTTCTTACAAGGCAGTGAAAACTATGATTCTTATAAATTTTTTCTTTTATGTTTATACAATTGTATTAAAAGTTTATTTATATCTATTATTGATAGATTAATTGTTTAAAAATTATATATAATTTTGATTTTTTCACTTACAGTGCATACAAATGCGCCTTTTGAAATGTCGGTGTGGGCAACGAGAAAAAACAGTTTTATGTGGCAAAGAATTTATATGTGATATAAAATGTAAGAATCGTCGTGATTGTGGGAGACATAATTGTAACAGAAAGGTATCATTCCTACTCATTAAGTTATAAGGAGTTCCTTGCTTAAAACTTTATTTTCTTTATTTGAGATTTATTGTATAATACTGTAGTTATGAAGTGGAATTAACTGAATTTTGTAATGTATTTTTGTTTACTATTTTTATGCATATATTTATATACTTTAGTAAGATTTCATTCCTTCAATTTTCTTAAGTCTGTTCTTCAGTGTTTTAATCTTTCTTATCAAAATTTGTTTTTAATTATTTCAGCTGATTTTTTTTTCTTTAATATCAAAAATTTTCATAGAAATTAAAAGATGAATTACCGATATAGTTACAATAGAATATTACAAGAAAGATGTTCAGAGCATAGTTTTCACATTATGGTTAATATCTTTCAAGGTACTTTTAATGAGTAGATTGATGAGTAATATAATTTTATATTGCGTTTCATTTCAAAAATGATAATTTACATATCTGAGGATATTGAAATATTTATGCCTTTGTGTTTTTCTACAGTTATATAAAAATAGTATTCTCTCTCTCCTTCAAATTGCTTGAAGTATCAGTTTTAAAAATGGTGTTATATTTATGCAGTATATTGTTTGTTTACAAATAATTTACTTAACCTGGCATTGCCATTAACTCTCACAATACTTGATGTCCTTGTAATGTTTTGATAAATTTTTATCTCAAATTAATTATATGAAAGAAACATTTAAATAGCTTAACAAGGTAATTTTTTCAATTTCCAAAAGTGTATTGGACCAATTCCAAGAATCTTGATCAAATAACTCTTTCAGCTTGGGAATTTTAGTTGTGCCTAGGTCTGTAAGAAATTATCATTTTCTTAACCCTGCATAAATGAACTTAACTCTCATTTTCACTAGAACTACACATTTGATGAGTGGACTACGCATTAAAAAAGTTAATATCAACAAAAATGTTTAATCAGATACTTCTGTTTATTCAAATTATTAGGTTAGAAAAATATTGATTTTTGTGAGAGTTGAATCACAGGAAAGTTTTTAAATTTCAAATTCAATTTATAAGTCTGACCCATCAAATTAGTATAACATCTCACAAGATTTACATTTATGCACATGTGTTGGGTTTTAACTAGTTAAAATTGTTACAGTTAGTAAAATGTTCTGCTTTATGACTTAAGAATTACAATAATTTATGATGAAATGTTTAGTTTTATTAAATTACTGAAATTTCTCTAAATTTATGTAAAATCCAGTAGTTTAAACATAATCTTTGCTGATTGTTTAACATCAAAGTCCTTCAAAAATAGTCATTGCAGTGAACTGAAAAATCAATTTATTAAATTTAAAAGTTAGAGGAAAAATTAAAAACTGCCTTTTTGAATAGTAATCATAATTTTGTACGATTCTCTGTCCAAATAATTGCTTAAATTTTTAGAATTGAATACTGTATTTATATTGTTTCAAGTGTTAATGTGAATTGAGAATGTAATATAGGTTTTACTTTGAATAATAACTTTTATATATATTCTTGTCATTAAAATTTTTCATGCTATAGCCAGCGTGCTTAATATTTATAATCCCAAATGCATTTTCTCAACTCTTAAGAATCCAACCTTATAAAATCCTAGATTTAATCCCAACATTGCTATAAATTAGACATTTAGGTTTTCCTAAATTCAAAGATAACCTCAATATGAAATAAGTAAAATATTCATAAATCGACTGAAGAATCATACATTGTTCTAATTATTATAATAATTTTAGCAGTAACTAAGGCATCACTTGATTGTGTTGAAGAAGTTGGTTTGTTGCTTTTAACTGGTATATCGAGAAAGTAAGTTCTGTTTCAATTTATCTCTGCTGCAGCGCTGTGATCGTAGTTCTGCACGTGCGCGGTGGACGCTCTGTATCAAGGATAAGAAACGTGTGCCATTTTGAGATCACTGTCAGCCACGTACGCTTTGTTGTGCTTGTTTACAATGTCGGTGTTGATTGGAAAACCTGTCGCTTGTGAAATCATATCCATGATTCGTTTTCTGAATGCTAGGAAAGTGAAACCAATTGAAATTTATCGGCAAATTTGCAAAGTTTACGGACAAAATGTAATGAGTGATTCTATGGCAAGAAGCAATCTGACAGTTCAATGAAGGACGTAGTGAAGTGCACGATGAAGAACGAAGTGGGCATCCATCTTTGGTTATAGAAGAAGTGGTTCCTGGGATTGATGACAAGATCCAGGAAAACCACAAGTTTACTATTAGTGCTCTCGCTATGGAATTTCCCCAAATCTCACAATCACTAATTCATGAAATTGTTAGAGAAAAACTGAAATTTCGGAAACTTTGTTAACGTTGGGTACCAAAGATTCTTACCGAGCAATTCAAAACAAAACAGATGGGTAGTGCACTGCAGTTTTTGACCAGTTATGATGAAGGCGGCGAAGAATTTCTGACACAGATAGTCACAGGAGATGAAACTTACGTTTCTTACGACACCCCTAAAATTAAACGGCAATCAATGGAATGGAGGTACACTTCATCCCCAGCAAAGGTTAAGCCGAAACAAATCTTAACACCTCGAAAAATTATGTGCACAGTTTTCTGGGACTGGAAAGGCATCTTACTCATTGATTTCTTCCCATGTGGTCAAACAATCAATGCAGATGTTTATTGCGAGACACTTAGGAAATTGCGCAGCGCAATACAGAATAAGTGCCGAGGATTGCTGTCAAAAGGTGTTGTTTTTCTTCACAACGCACAACCACACACTGCAAATATGACGAAAAACCTCCTACAGGGATTTGGCTGGGACGTGTTTGACCATCCTCTGTACAGGCATGACCTCGCTCCTTGCGACTTTCATCTGTTTTTACATCTCAAATCTTTCCTTGGCAGTCAACTCTTCAACAATGACAAAGAGCTGAAAGAAACTGTTTCCAACTGGTTGAAGACACAGGCGACAAACTTCTATGAAGAAGGTATACAAAAACTTGTGCCACGCTATGACAAATGCCTGCAAAATTTCGGCAGTTATTTGGAAAAGTAGTTTAAGAGTTGTAGAATTTTGTGCAGTAAATAATTTTCCTGTATCTGTACACAATTTATTTTATTACCAAAAGGAACTTACTTTTTGGATATTCCTCGTATTTTTATCATTTCAGTAGTTAAATTAATTGGTCAAAATTTACTATTCAGAGGAATACTACAAGTTTCCTGTATAATTACAATTTCTGCCAACAATAAGATTTCCAATAGGGTTCAAAGTTTAAGTAACTCTTTTTCTTCTGATATTGACAATCTTTTGATAGTTTTCTTCTGCTTGAGGTTAATTTTTGAGATTTGGGCCGACAAAACTGCAAAGACTAATAACCCTTCTTTTTATTTGTTGATAACATAAAATACGTTTTTATCTTTTAAGTTTCTTCAATTTCAACTTAATTTTTGTTACAACTAGCAATTTTGTTTCACTCTAATGAAACTAACTTTACAATTCTTTCACATTTAAAAACTTATTGTTACTTTAAAATTATTTATGAATGCAATTATTATAAATTGCTCTCCATGTTTTGTTTTTTGAGTGAAGAAAGCTTTAAATTTTAATTTTCTTATATAATATTTAGAAAAGTAAAGGTTTACTAATTTTTGAAACATGTGTTCCAAATTATTATTAGGAAATATCTATATTAAAAAATATTTGAGTAAAGTTTATGAATACCAATTTATGTAATATAATTTATCATAAGAAAATTTGCTATAGATTGAAAATTAAGAAAAAATTGTTTCTTTTTTTCTTGCTTTTAAATGTAGTATGATAATGAATGCGTACCCTTTATTTGGTTAACCCACATATTGTATCATTATCATCATTTATTATTTGATTAATTTCTTGATTTTGGCTCTAATAAATAAATTGGAATAAATAATTTGGTTCTAATAAATAAATAAAAGCCAAAATCAAGTTAATCTTGAAATTCTTTGATTGTTGTAGAGAATAGTTCTAATTTTCTTCCTTTTCTGAAGGAAAAATTATTTGCAATAGATGAATAAATTTTAATATGCTGTGCTTCTGTATATTGTCTGCATACTGCTTATTCTTAAAGCAAGTAATCTTAAAAAATTTTTGAAGTGAATGGGAGTTGCTGTAAAGTTGTTGCTGAAATGTTAGAAAAATAGTAATTTTTCTGAATTCTCAAATATCCATATTACTTCATAAACTCAAATTATTAAAATGGCTTGTTATTTTCAAATTCAAAATTTATTTTCTTCATAATTCTTAAAAAAAGAATAAATGCCTCCAGGTAAATGCATTTCATTTTTTCTACTTGCCTTCATCGGTTATTTAACACTCTGAAGCAGATGTAAAATCCAATATTATTTGTTGTCAATAAAAAATCCCATATGATTTGTTATAGATACAGGCAATGTTATTCCAGAATATGGAAACATTTACTTAAAACTTTGCATGTTTTTTCTTTGTGTTAATTCTCTGCCTTGTCAAAGCTTGGCTAAATTATTTGTTCAAAAGATCTTTCTTACTCATTTTTTAAGCTCCTTTCTATTGATCCTTTAACCACTATATTTTAAATAGTCACTGTAAAATCCTAGTTTTTCACTTATGAATCATCAACATCATTAGTTAAAGCCAGGATCTTTCTGTGAACATTTAAAATATTTTCACTCTATATTTCTTCCTGAGATATATCTTTATCACATTTGTTTCAAAAATTAATAAAAGGAATATTCAGTTTTAATCTCATTAGTGAATGTTAATCTTTAAATATCGAAATTGCTTTGACATTTGTTGAAACTTTAAAAATCAATCTAAAACTTGTGATTGTGAATTAATCAAAAAGTGAAGGTTTTCTTAAAAAAATCATTTAATTTTACACCTTGCTATTATGAGACCATAAATCTCCATATGTAGACATTTGTTGAGGTAAATATCTCTACAAATAAGTTTTTAAGTACTCATTATATTAAAATTATGTTAAACAGCCCTTTGGATATTGTTAGTTTACAATAAACTAAAAAATGAAAATGCTATTTTTAATTTCAGTTTGATATGATGTAATTCAATTTCATTTCCTATTTTTATTTTTAAAATTAATGTTTTTGTGCCTATCTGTAAAAATATTCATTTATTTGGTGTTCAAAGAATAATTGCAATATATTTGAATTTTAACTTGTATAATATTTGTTCTCTAAAATTTAATTTTTGATATCAGTTTTAGAGAATGCACTCACATTACATTTCTTAATGCAACTGAATGTTTTTAATTATTGAATATTAATAACAATCTTTTAGGCATTAAATGAACTACTAATGAAAATGTGTTATTACTGCTGTATCAGTTATATTTTATCAGAAATTCCATTTTGATTTATTTTATCAATAAAATCATTTTCTGTATCATTGGGCCATTATGATTACTACTTAATAACAAAAATTAATTATCCCATTTTTCTGAAAAACATTTTAATTTCGGCTCTGAACGTGATGCAGTTTATCAATAAATTGCTTTAAAATTAATTGTTATTTTTTGTTTGCATATTTTATATAACTTAGTATGATTATTTTCTACTAATATTTGTTCAAATACTCTTTTATAGTTAAACAAATTTTAGTCAATAAATAAATACTTTAAAAATAATTTGTTGGTATTCTGTTTTCTTGAAACCATACTACATTCCTTTGATTGGAAGATTTAAGTTTCCATTTTTCTCATTTGAGAACTTTAAAATTAATTTATAAGGAAAATTACATGATTTTTGTGAACAGTTACAAATATATTTTCAATACTTTTCATGTATTAACAAAATACTTAGAATCATTTTCTTGAGGGTTTGGTAAATCAGCTTAATTTTTTTATAGAAATTTCATTAAATAATTTTTAAGCTGAATTTAATATTTTGTTACAAAATTTTATCATTGATAAGTTCATAAAAATCTTTGCATAGGATAGTTTCATTTAGTTTCCTTCTCATGGAAGAATTTCTGTTTAAGATTCTATGTTATACCAACAGTATACTCTGAAGAAAATTAATTTTCACCAGTCTCTTTAGTCTTGTAAAATCTCTCAGCTTTAAATGTTTCGTTTTCCTTCCCATATCTTAATTTTTGAATTTAACTTCTCACTCTGCTTTAAGCATTTGGTGGGATATTAAATTTTTACTGTTGTATAATTGTATATCTAGTATATTAGAAAAGTAGCTCTATGTGAATAAGAAATTATTTTATATGAAATAAATATTATCAAAAAGGTGAAATAAGGAGTTAAGAGTTTTACAAGTTTAATCGGAAGTTAAAAAAAAGAACCTAAATTGTACTTAACATACAAGTGTTTCATTGGTATGTTATAGTCAATCATAATATGAACTGTGGCTTTCATTGATAGTCAGTACCCTTTCTAATACAGATATTAAGTTATAAATCATATAGATTTATAACTTAATATCTGTAAATAGAAAGGATACAGACTTCCAGTTTTTTTTATACTCTATATATTAACTTTATGGAATCAAACTTTATCAAAATTGTCAGAAATCGGAATAATTGTGAATAAAGTTATGCAGAAACATTTTTAATAACCATTTGAAATAGACTTCTTTGAATGCTTCGTAAAATAACTGAAACAGAAGAGTTTAGTACTTATGTATCTTATTATTTTTTTTAAATAAGAAGAAATATAAAACATTATGCTTTTATAAAAATTCAAATGAAAAATAATACTTTTTTATTTTGATGATGAACTATAATGTATTTTTTCAAAGCATGTGTCTCAAAGGTAAGAGATTTATCTCTGAGGTGTAAAAAAAAAAGCAGCATAACTACATAATGTTGGAAATTTACTTGTTTGAAATATATAAAATTTTTTTATCATTTTATGGTAAAAAATATTGGGAAATTTAAGCCAGCATTATTATTTAGATTTCATAAGTAAAAAATGGACTTAATTATATTTAGTGCTTTTTTAAATGTAGTTAATATTTAATCATAATGCTTTTATTTTATTTGTTATAGTTTTCAATTTTGAGATTAAAAAACTATTGCCATTGAAAATCTTATACCAGGAAATCAAAAACATATACTTTTCTTGTAGTCTGTTTAAATTTTTGTTCTTGTTTAAGGTGACTGGCTATGCTTATTAAGGAGACTAGAAAAATTATTGCAGAATATTTATGAATAAAGCATTTTTTTAATAAATTCTTGTTTTTGCTAAATTTTCAAGAAAAAAATTAATTTTTTCTTTAAAAAAAGTTAGAAATTTTACTTGAAATTAGATAATAGATTACTTGCTCAAATCAATAATATTGTAAGATAGGCTAAAAGTTAAAATTGGACCAGTAAAATATTATTAGTATTATCATATGAAACTTAATTTGAAGTTATCAATCATGTATTTTATTTATACCAATAATCTAGTTTAAGTGTGAGGTAAAGAAAAAATATCAGAATTACATGTTGATGAATATAAACAGAAATAAAAGTCTATGGCATTAAGTTAAAATCAAACTTGTAGAAACAGGTTTCTTTTAGGAATTTTATCATGTAAACTGAAAGACAAGATTCAAGACTTTATAGATAATAAAAAAATAGACCACATAATGCTTTAAATTATAATTTAATGGCATTTTTTACCTTAAAAATGGTTGTAATTAACAATGATCACATATTCATAAAATTTAAAGTTTATTTTAAAATTAATTATTAAAATAGCTATTAAGTATAGAGAAATTATTAAAGTTGTATATAGTACTTTTATGTGTAGACATTTAGCTGTTACTTATAAAATATTTTTGTCTTTATATTTTGAGAAAAATCTAATAAATGTTGTTTAATATCATGAGCATAAACTGTTCCTTTAATTAGAAATTTATAGAAATTTGTAAGGCTTAATATTTTGAACTGAAAAGCATTAGAAAAATGAAAACTAAATCAATTAATAAAATAGTTTTAAAATAGTTTTAAAATAGCTTTTTACTGTTGACTAATAAATTTTGAAAATCCAGTAAAATTATAAATTGGGAATTTTATGAGGCAAGAGAAGAAAGTAAAAAATTTTAATGGATTCATTTTCTTATAAAACTTTTTTGAACCAGCAAAAGTATGTTAAAAGATATATTTTAAGAATGCTCTTTAAATATGTTATTGATTAAAATCTGCACAGTTTGGTTTGAATGTTACATTTTTTAAAACATTTTTATTCATTAGTTAATGCTTCCCTTATTTATTATTACTGGTTATATTTTCAGCTTTAAATATTGATATAACTTATTTAGCATATTCCCCATTTCTATTTCTAAAGTAACATCTCAAATAGTTGAAAACTTATTAAAGCATGTTCAAGCCATAGCATTTTAAATTATCCTTAACTCTTATCCTATGTGCTGTTTAATTACTGTTATCGTTATGTGAATTGTTTTATAGATGGTTTTTCATAATTTTTTCAAAATGGTAATTTTATTTAAGAAGTTCAAATTGATATTCATGTGTAATTTTCTGAAGTCATGTTTAATTGAATTAAAAATATAGAAATAGTGTACAAATTTTTACGGACTTAAATTTATGTTGAATAATTAATTATTGCTATGTGCATATCAATTTAAATGGAAATATACACAGAAAGTTATATAACTTTCAAGTTTTCATTTATGATACCGAACAACTTTTAATGTAAAATATAAAGTAATATTATATCTGCGTACATTTTGATGTAAATATGTTATGATAATATGTGTAGTGTCATCTCAAATTACTCAAATTAAGAATATTTTTTAAAATTTCTGTGTTATTTCATGTAAAAATATTTTAAAATTATTAGCTTTTGATAATATTGATGTTGAGTAATTTTTGTTGAAATAAGTTATGGTGTAATTATATTTTTTAGTGTTGTCCTGGGAATTGTCCACCATGTGAAGCTCCTTGTGGGAAAACATTGAACTGTGGAAATCATAAATGTTCTAGTTTTTGTCATCCTGGTCTGTATATTTTATATAAATTACATTTTTAAATTTTAAAATTGTTAAATTATTAGATGTATTAGGATTTACATATTTTTAGTATACTTATTCTTAAATTAAGTTATTTTTATAAAAATTATGCTATTTCTGGATACATTCATTTTCGATTGAAATATATATTTATTTATGTACAGTTACATGTTTACATTAGTTTCCTTTCAGTGGAAAGTAAGTCAATTTCAATCAAAAGTTTCAATAAAAAAATTTTTAATCTGTTATTTTCTGTTTATAAGTTAAGATAGCATTTAAACTGAAAGCTAAAGAACTAAAACTAAACTAAATAAAATCCAAGTTAGGGAAACAAATAATTAATCTTTGAGCAAATTATTATTGCTATTTTTTTTAGTTTTTAACTTTTTTCTTTTCTTTCTTTTTCTAGAACTTCATGAATATTCTCTATCTAAAATTGAAATTTCTATCCTTCCCTTTGTTTAGTTATTAATTTTCCTTTAATTTTGGTAGCCAATTACTGCAGTTATAATATTCTTTCCTTTTTCTTCTGCCCTAGTGTTCTTAAATATTTTTTTAAAGTGAAAATATTGCTTTTCATATTTCCATTTATACAATCAGTATTTTTAACTTTGTTTTTGTATTATTGTTGCCAAGCAGGCTGCTGAATGGTTATCATTTTGTCATTCAGTTCTGTTACTTGAAGGTGGAATTTCCAATTATGACATGAATTTTTGCAATGATTTGTAATCCTCTTTAAATTCTAGGTGTTTGTTGAACTTAATTTGTGTGAGTATAACTATTGTAGAGCAATAAAAAAGCTAACCAACTAATGTGTTTTCATATCTACAGCTGATATGTTTAATAATAGTATTTGGGTTTGTATAACTTCTCGAAATTCAAGTAACTTGTATTTTAATCCAGAATCATACTATAAATTCAAATTGTTCATGTGAAACACTTCCAGTGTATATTGAATATAACAAATTAAACATTCTTCTTAAAATTTTATTCTCATTAAAACCAAATGTTTTTGAGTTCCTCTTTCAAATTTGAAATGCAATTTAAGTAGTGTGCATATGAGAGAGCTGGCGCAGTGACGTTTAGACCATAAGCCATCCCCATAAAAATTGACCCCCACCTTTAGAAAAGAATGATATCCTTTACCCATAACTTTTTCTGTCCACTTTTAAATAATAATAGTCACAAACCTCCATAAAAATCAGACCCAGAACAGTGGTATGATAAACGCCATAACTTTCCCATTTCTTTTAAAACAATGGCTCTTAAAACCCCCATTAACCCCTTGCCAGTGCCCGAATCCAGTTTGGGCAACTACTGCGTGCAATATTTGTGATGAACGAACTCAGTTCAGGTAGAAGAAAAAGTTACATTTCTATTTTGTGAAGCCCGAGATGCTCATCATTTCTACTTTAGGATACTTTATTTCATATTTTCCTAATAAATGACACAAGTGGGCCTAGTTTTTTACCAATTCTGACTTCGGTTGGGGGAGGCAAAATGTGGATGTTGTCAGCTGATCAGATAAACAAAAACATGCTTGGGTTGATAAAAAATAAACAAAGACATGCTGGGGTTGATAAAAAACAGAGTTTCACTTTTAATTTAGTTTCGGTTGCTTTTTGGTGAGTTTTTTTGGAAATAATTTTTTTTGGCAATGTCTGATTCAGACACCAATGAGGAGAATAGTTTAGTTTCCTCGGGATCAAATACTAAAAATTATAAAAAAATAAAAAAAATTATTAAAAAATTAAAAAAGATTGTTGTTTTTGCTTTTTAATGTGGAAAAGTTACTGCTTTAAAATGGACTAATAAAAAGGATGTTTGTTTGCTTTCTTCAGTCCATACCACCGAAATGATTGAGTTTAAATATAAGAAAAATTGAAACCAAAGGATGTCCATGACTACAGCACTATGGGAGGTGTTTATAAAGTTGATCAGCAATTTACAGACTACCCAGTTGATAGAAAAGGAGGTATAAAATATTACTAGAAAATATTTTTCCATCTCCTACACCAGGCGTTATTTTGTATACTTCAGCTGTAAGTGCGAAAAATAATATAAAATTCAGAAAATCAATTGTTGAACTAAATAAACCAAATATTCAGCTATCAGGACCCGGGCGTCCTAGTGTAAGCTTACTGCGCCTTATAGGTTGATACTTTCCAGAACACACCCCATCAATTGGGAAAAAAATCTACTTCAAAGAGAGGCAGTGTTTTATATGCTGTCGTAAAACCGATGAACAAGGAAAGAGAATAAGGCGTGAGATTCGAGTTTATTGTAAAGAGTGCGATATATAGGCTTGTGTGCAGTACTATGTTTTGGGATATACCATACTGTAAAAGATTTGTAAAATTTATGTATTGAAAATCGTATTGTTTTTTATATTATACTAGTTTATACTAACTATATTACATTTAGCATCAAAATTTCGTTTAATTTGCTCAATATGAATAAAGTGTATGTGTAATCAATGTTTTATGTGTATGTAAAAATTATAAATATAGTAGTTATTGTATTTAAAATTTTATTTTTACTATAAAAAAGCATTTTCTAACCCTTATAATAATAATATAAAAAATAAAATTAAGCAGTCAAAAAAATTTTCATTTTTGGACCATTTTTCTGAAATATATGTCACAGTTAAGGGGTACATACCTCAAAAAAGTAATGGATTTATTTCACCCATACCAATCTTCTAAAATAATGGTTTAAAACTCATCGTTAGAACTACCCACTTTTAAAAAGTAATGGTTCTGTTTCATCCATAAAAATTTTATTAAATGAGGCCCTCTTAAAAGCGAAAAATCTCTGAGACGGAAGGGTACCCCTTTCGGTGAGCAGCCCCTTTTGAACAGCACTATAATTTTAAAATATTAATTAAAAAATTTAAGCATGAACCTTCCTGCTGCAACGTACTCCCTTTGCTGCGTTGTATTAATAGTACTATTTATTCCCCACTAAACTTGTTTTAATAAAATAGTAAAACGGTTCCCCAGGTCAGTGATATTAGAAGTCCAGTTCCAACAGCTGCTTACGAATTCTAGAACCGGAGTTCCAGTATCACTGACCTGACAAGCAGGGCCTGCATATATAAAAATACATTAAGGACAACACAAGACAATACAAACACAACATCTAAATGTACAGAGACCACTAGTCTCAACCCACCACTGATGTTTTGCTCCGCGGTTGATCCATAAGTGATCCATATCAGACTGGTTGATCCATAAGTGAGCTTAATGCAAATAGCATTACACTATTCACGAAAGCTGCTACCAAGCTGAGGCTAGGGATTGAAACCGCAATCTAACGGTTGCTAAGCTTAGACTTTGCCACGGAGCTACTGGGTACTTGATAGAGAGAGAACATCTAATTAATATATACATGTCACCGAAGACAAAAAGATGCTAAAATATAGCTTTAAACAAATCATTTATCTCTTAGAATGTGAAAATATTTTAAAATAGCAAAAACTACAATTTTTCTGATCAAAAAATATCGTCAAAAATAATTCAAAAATTAAAGTGAAAAGTTTCCATGTCAGACTGAGTTTGAGTTTCGTGCTGCCGTCCAGTGATAGTTAGAATAAAAATCTCTTACGTCATTCAGAGTTGTTTTTTAAATATGTACGAGACAGGAAAAAGAAAAACCTGTTACTCTCTCGAGCTCTCTTTCTCAAGGTTGCAGCTTTTCGAACCGCTTCCTCTTTTTATTCATTTAAAGAAATGTGAGTGATAATAAACAGAAATGGAAAATATTTGCGACTTATTAGGTGCCATGATAGCACTCTACGGGAGTGTGATCTGTAGAATGACTAGTTTAGCAAGAGTATGTCAAAAGTTATTCTTATGCATAGAAGAAGAAACTGATAAATATCAAGAAATTTATTCCCTAACTTTAAAATGTTATTCATATGCATCAAATATTAAATGAGGAGAAGAACAAAAATGTTCGGAAAACGGTGTGTGATATTTAATCTAAACTGGACAAACTTCTTTAAATCGATTTGATTTTAATGATTTTTAAAACCATTAAAATGTAATATTAATGTTTGAATTGAAACATTTGTGCTGGATGAGACTTCCCAGCATCCTTACTTCCTAAATACACCAAGAAAAGAGTTTTCAAATCATTTTTAAATTATCTGATGCCATTTTATCACATCTTTGTGGTAGCGATACAAGACAATTAGGCAATTCTATAACTATTCTATTTCCATATGTTGTGTTTATCTGTTTAATTTCAGTGACAGGATATTTTTCATGGATGTTGAGTTCCCTCAATTTCTTGAAAGTCTTTGCTCCATCTTCAAATGAAATGAGTGTGTTTAATTTATTTAACTATTCTATTTTGTGTTAACCAGTATAGCTGATAAATTATATATCAAACCAATATCTTTAGACAGTGTTTACTTTATGTATTTCATGCTTTATGTCTTGTATGCATTTCAGGATTCTTTTTTCCACTATAAAAATTCTTTATTTCAACAAATTTGTATTTCAATTTTTTTTTTTTTTTTTGCATTTTTGAAAAAGCACAGCAAAGGTATTTTAATAACAGGAGGCTATCTCAGAAGTATTAACATGCCCTGAATTATCAAGATTATTCATATCAGTACCATTCCTATAGTCTTCTATTGGAGCAGAACATGATTCTGTTATTTTACTTCAAGTAATTTCTCCAGTTATAGATTATCCTTGATGACAAGTATATCTTTCGGTAACAATACAATTACCAAAAGAAATCAAGTTGTAAGAGAAAATTTACCCTTACCTTATTCGTCCCAGGATTCGTTCAGGAACATTCCATCTATACACATGATCAAAGAAAAATTCTCCAATATCTATATTTATCTATTTATAATATAAAAAACATTATAGGAGGACTGATATATTTACAAGATTTAGCTTTGGTACCCACGTATCTGCATTCCTTACGGATCAAAACATTGTAGCATTCTGTTTACATTTTTGCGTGGGAGTATGGGATCTCAACCTGATGTCATCAATGCTCAATTGGCAAAGTGGGTTACATTGTTTTTTGAAGATGGCCAAGATTTCCAATAATATCTGTAGATATTATTCACACTGATATACTTGTTCATAAGGATATTATACCATTAGCATTATGGTTTTACAAAGATATACTTAAGAAATAAATTGGAAAAATTTTTACTGAATCAGGAAGTTGTTTTTTACGTAAAAAATATTTCTAATTTAAATATTAATGCCATTTAATTCTTATTTTTATGAAACTTTTTGCAATTTTTATTGTTATATTTTTCTCTATAAATCTATTTAAATTTTCTTACTTAAAATTTTAATTAAAATATTTATAGGACCTTGCTATCCATGTAAAGAAAAGGTTGAAGTTGTTTGTAACTGTGGATCAACCAAAGTTATGGTTAACTGTGGAAGGAAAAAGTCCGCTATTCCACCTAAATGTCCATTTAATTGCAAGTTAGTTCATTTCAATAGTTTTTATTTATATCCTGTATATGAAATATATGTTGTGCATAAAGATAAAGCTTCTGCATAATGTTAAAATTTAATTATTTTGGAAGAATCTTGGAGCATACAGTAGTGTAGAATTTCTTATATTTAAAGGAAATATCATGTATTTTGCACTTAAATTCATATAATTTCAAAATTTATTCAGTTATATTTTTTATATTCAGTTATATTAACATATAGCTTTACAAAAAGTATTGAAAATAGTTTTTATTTAGCTTAAATAAAAGAATTCTTCTAAAATCATGTAATAAAAACAAATGTTACTAGATGAGAATATATTTCATTTTCAGAATTTGTTAATTGTTTTGTGATATTCTGGAGCATTACATTGATTATTGTGGAAAAACAATGTGTTCTCATATAAATCCTTAGAATATCAATACAGTATAGGATACATTATCTGGCAACCTCGGAACTGAGCACATTCCGGATAATGGAATTTTCCCGTCATTGGATCGCTGCCGAAAATTTCAATAACCATTTGCAAAAAATCGCGACACCCATTCTCTATTTATGAAATAATTTGTAAGAGGAAAAATAATAACTATATCAATAATATTTTGAATGAAAAATACACACACATACATATATATTATAAAATAATGTAAAATTTGCAAAGTAAGATTATTTTTTGCTTATTGATGCAAACATATTGCTAATTTTTTGTTTTAAATGCTTTGGTTTTTCTGACAATAAAGTTTCTTGTATTTTATATACAGACATTATATCGTGTTCCTTAAAAAATTAATTTTGTTCCATTCCGCAGATAACATATTTCATTAGTTCTAGACAATGGTCAAAAGAAATGATTTCCGTATTTTCAGTTTCCTCTGCATCAGTATCTTCGGAGCTTGAAGAATCGGTGTCTTTCCTTAATCTTAGAATTATTTGGAAGCCTTGCTTTATTACAATGACTTTTAGCTTCTGGAACAAAATGCTTTTTGAACCATTCTGTAAAAAATTCTCAGGTCATCCATGCACGTTCATTACTTTTGTAAACAGGAGGCAAAATCTTTATATTTTTAATGTACTTTTGCCAATAACCAGGAATTTGCACTTATGAGTGTCTGCTGCATTACTGCAAGCAAGAACAGTAAGGCATTCTTTGTAGTCCTTAATTCTGGATCGTACACTTTCATCTTATGTTATGTATGTTTTTCGTGCATTGCATTTCTAGAATAACCCTGTTTCGTCTGCATTATACACCAGCTCTGGTGAGAACTGACCATCAGAAATTAAACTGGAAAATTCCTCGCAATATGATTCAGCACTTTCATTATCTGCAGAAGCCACAAATGCTTAATGTTCTCAATTTATGACAGTTCTTGAATTTTTTGAACCACCCAGAAGAATAATCATACTCGCTTCTTAGGCTTAACTGCTCATGGAACATTTTTTCTTGGGCTATAATAACAGCACGATTCAATGGAACTTTCTCGCTTCTCTGTTGTTGGATCCACTCTGTTAACACCATATCCAAATCTATATTTCTTGGTTGATGCAATATTTTACAATCTTTCATTAGTTTTGCTGAATCGCTGTAGTGTAGAATTTCAACAATGCTGGTTCCTGCTTTTTTAAGTTATAAATTGTGGAGCTTCCGACACCGTATTGTTCACATAGTGATTTTACGGATGTTCCTCCGTCTAATTTCCTCAGTAATTCAACTTTTTGGAATACACTAAGAGAAATGTGTTTTCTTTTCACCTCTCTTATATAACTGTTTTCACTTATTCTTTTAGACATCCTTGCACGTTTGAAAATGAAATCGCTCAACTGAAGCACAGATCCGATTAAACACTAAGTCACCTCTGGACTAAAAAATATGCGCAATCCTTGATCTTCCCCCTCCTCCCCCTCATACACTTACCCGATTGGATGATTGACATTAAATCAGGTCTATAACATTCAATCTGCTAATCATCCTATCCTTTGACTTTGAAATACGGGACAACTCCCTGTTCTGTTTTTCCGAATGCAGTACAGAATACTAGTAAGCGCAGTAGATAACAATGAGATAAAGCTTCGTCACATGTTTTTCAAAATTCTTGGAATGTATATATATATATATATACATATATATAGAGTTATATAGCATTATATATCTTACAATAAGACGGACTGACAAATAGAAAGAAAGAACAAAGTTTTAGGTTGAAAATATTTTTTAAACTTTCTAAAAAAAAAAAAAAAGGGAAGAAAATTACAATTTGAAAAATGTTGGTTTTTGGAACATTCCAGTTTTTGGGAAGCCGGATAATGGATAATGTATCAATTACTTATCTTACTTTCTTATTCAAGATCATATCTTGTTTTTGTTTAATTTTAAAATATGTGTTTTTCAGCTAAATGATTAATGTTAATGACTCAAATGCAAAATATTTGTTGTGCATTATCTTATTAGTATTTGTAGATTGTTTTAGTTTATAACTATTTAGCATGAGGTTTCTACCATTTCTTGACTATAAAAATGAAATTTAAAGAAAAATTTGCGAATTTTGTTGATTTTAATGTGATATGGAGAATTATTTTCAAGTTTTTATTTTAAAATTTAGATAATTTTCACTCTAAATTCTGTGCTGATAATATTTTTTATATATAATTGCTGAATTTTAAAGTTTTACCTCAAAGGATTATAGTATAGTGATAAGTTTATTTTATTAAAATCATTTATTCTCTATTTTTTATGCAAATTATGCTTTACTTATTTTATCACAGCATTATTTTTGATTAATTTATTTTTAACCAACTTATTTTAGACTTCCAGCAAATTGCCATCATCCTGCACGCCAAAAGCATAAATGTCATTCTGGAAAATGTCCTCCATGTAATCTAATTTGTGGTAAACCTCTTAACTGTGAACATATTTGTCAAGCAAAATGTCATTCTGCGGTTCTAACTCAAGTTGAAATGAAAAAGGTGAACATTGAGTATATCTTCTTAGTTTAGTGATTTCAATATTAATGTGTATGAAATATAAAAATAGCAAAATAATAGAAGCTATTGAGTAATTTTTATATTTTTATCTGCAATATTAATAATTTATTATCAGTTTTTTTGTGTATGATCTTGTATGCATAAATTTTTATCTTTATATCTAGAAAATCGAAGGCCCATGGGATTTAATCAATGCACGTAAATTTGAATTGGTATCGAAACCATGTCCACCTTGCCAGATTCTTGTTTCTGTAACATGTTTAGGTGGTCACGAGGTAATTAAAATCATACATATTTTTGCTAGTTTATTTTACAATTAATGTGTCATTCCCTTGTATTTTCTCAAAATCAATTTTCTTGAAAATCCTGTTTTTAAAGTTTTATTTAATTTGGCACATTCATTTAAAAGTAATTAAATTAAACGAAAATTCTATTTTTATTTAACTTCTGATGGTGACTTTCTAATTGTACATGTATACTAGAAATCATGTATACTAAAAGAAATTTTAATATAAGCTTAGGTGTCATATTTCTGCTTAAAGTAATAGTAAAATAATTAAAAGTATATTATTCTTATTTTTATTTTAAACCTTTGAATCATTGACTTTAAAATTATAGAATTTACAACCCTTTACAATTTCAGTTACATTTTTCAATTTAATTTGTTTAAAAAGGAAATCTTTTAATTTATTAAAAATCTGAAGTTCTTATTTTACAGTGAGGATTATAATGTTAAGATAAATATTTTTGACTACTCCTCAGCTCATTGTGTAAAATGGAAATTCCATAATATTGTTGTATATTTATGAAAGAAATATATCATATTAAATCAAATTCAGATTTTTAAGATTAGTTTAAAAGGATTATTTATTTAAAAAGTTTTTAAATTGAATATTTATTTTGACATTAACATTTACTAATTCTATGACAGCTAAACAAATATTGCTGCAACGATTTTTAATTTTTTTGATTAAAATATTAATTTAAAGATAGAAAAATAATTTTATTGCTTATAATATTTTTATGTTATGAAATTATCACAAATTCATCTTTTATTACTAGAAGGGATTAGTTTGAACTGCAGTTATTAAAAGGCAAATAATTTATGTAATTGTGTTCTCATTGTATTTTGAATTTTAGTTATATTGTTCATTGGCATTTTAATGCTGTCATAAACAGTAGCAAATTTGGTCTGTATATCTATGAAATAACCTTGGGCATTAAAATTATTGTGAAGAAAAATAATTAACTGAAATGAAGGTAACTGCGTCTGGCATATAAGTCTGCATTTAAACTTGAAAAGAATTTATTAATTATAAGAATCCTTTGCCTAAATGCTTTATTAAATTCCAAGGATAATACTTAAAAAAGGCATATCTCCTGTAGTGTTTTGTGATGTATAGTAGAAAATATTTGATTATGGTTAGGTTCAATTTTTTAACCAACTGTAAAGTGTGGTCATAAGTTAGTTGTGTTGGGTATGTATCAAGATGATAGCGGAATTGTTATCCCTGTTACCTATATTGAGTCCAGTTTTTCAAAAATGTCTAGGAATACAGAATGCACTTTAAATTGTAAGTTCTGATTAAATATATAATTGCTTTAAAAAACTTTTAAGCCATAAATAATTGTTAGTTCTAAAAATTTAGTGCTATGAATATGAAGGATTAATATGTCAAGCCAGTTAAATTATTCTAAGAGTTCTTATTTGATTCAGTCCTTGATTCCTTTGAATAGAAAGTACAGTCTATTTAATTAAAAAATTGGTTGTAATCCTATTTATTTGATAAGGAAATATTCCACAGTTTTTATTTTATCAATCTAGTATTATATGAAATAAAATACCATGAACTTGAAAATAATTCCTCAAGTATCATGCAAAAATTATTTTTCATTAAGAAGAAAAATGAAAAAAGTATTTAGATTCACTATTACAGTTAGTAATGAGTTACCCAGATAGCAATCAGTAGTCGTCAGTATGTGTTCAGAGGACACCCTTTCAGGATCAGTTGGTCTTAATTTTGGCACATTCATTTAACACACATCTTTATGTTCATGGTATTAAATTGTAAATTTTATGATTTTTTTATTTAAAAATTACATCTTTAACAATGTGTATAATTTTTGTATTAATTTATATTTATAGTATTAAATAGTAAGCTTTTTTATCATTATTTTAAAAAAGTATGTTAGTTAAATTTCCTTATAAAACATTTTAAATGATGTTATTTCCACATTAGTGTCATTAATTTTTTTTTTTTTTTTGAAAAAGAATAAACTTTTCCTCTTTTATGAGGAAATGATGGTATGTCTCTTAATTTTTTGTGGCATCAGAAAAGCTTACATAAAATTCTTAAATATAATCTAGTGGAATAAACCTTAAAAATCCGAGTTAAAAATTTATTAAAAAATGTATCTGAACATTTATACTATTTTGAGGCATGTTTTTAACTGCAAATATTTTTTAATGAAAGTATTAGAAAAATAGCTTATTTCATTTACCACAAGCTTTTAATTTTCTGGAATAAGACTTAAAATATTTTTCATATGTATGGATGTGAATTTGTATGTACACGTATATATGTATTAAGCAAAAACAATTGAGAATACACCATTTTTTTCAAATGTATCAACTAATTTGTATTTAATAATTTTATTTCTATTCTGAAGAAAACTTAGACAATGTAATATTTTTAGAGTTTACATAAGACTATTGTAAATATAACAGCATCAATTCACTTTGATTTATCAAAATACATTAACATTTTGAAATTAAAAAAAGCAAAAAAAAAAATAATAATAATAATAAAAAAATAAAAATAATAAAAAAAATAAAAATAAAATAATAAAATAAGGTTTATTTTCCTGCATTTTTAAATATGTATGAAACTTTTGAGTAAACAAATTAATTTTTTAATGGAGTTCAGATATTTTATCAATTAAATACAGAAATGATACATATTTTCTTATTAATTGCTTAAAATTATTTTCTTCTTTAATAGCAATGTTTATTGTTATTGACTAATATAAAATAGTTAATAATCAATAGATAGAAATATTATAATTAAGTAGTGATTGAAAATAATCAGTGCAGTAGATTTGCATTCCTAAGGCTAAAGTATATTTGGATACCGCTGAAATATATTTAAAAAGATTTATTGTTATTGTTGTCTTGTGCCAGCTAGACTGGCATTGCTTCACTTTTCTTACTGAACCATATTTTGGTGTGGAGTCCGACTTCCTCAATACACACATGCCATAAGTACCCTTTTTTAAAGGCTAGGCAATCATTCACAACTCATTCATAGAAAGATAGGATAGACAGATAGAGAAAAAGAGTACATCCATACCCACAAACTGGGATTCAAACCTAGGACCACTATATCTGCAGTAATGCACTCTGACCACTAGACCGGGTGGGCCGCAAAAGATTTATTGAAAAATGTTATTTAAAATACATGGTTAAATCAAGCACAAATCATAAAAATTATAGTGAGTGTAAAAATTAAATTATAGGGTGCATATGAATGAAAGGAAATTAAACATTATTTCAAACAGAACCAAATAGTTTTTCATATATTTTCATCAAACAGTGATTACAAGTCATTATCAATAGATTTACATATTTTCTGAAATAAATAAAAGGAAAAAAAAATACAAAATGAAATGTATCAGATATGTAAAAAGAAAAAAAGTTCATTTGGAAAAATTGAAAAATGTAGTTATATCAAGGTCAAATCAGAAAAACTAATCTGCAGATAAGTGAAATGAAAAACAATTTGGAACATGTAAGTATATCGTTTTTCATTTATTAGAAATTTTTGCATTTCATACAGTATTCCTTTTCATAATATTTTTTATTTACCCTTTCTGTCTTTTATGTGACTCAGCCTCGACATTTCCATTTTTGTTACTTGAGGCATTTAATTATGGACTGTACCTATTATATAAAAAGAAAAATTTATGTATTTATAAAGTAATTTTTACAAGATTATATAAGCAACAAAGCTTTTTTTGCCAAAATAAAATAACTACATCTAACTAAATTCTATTCCAAAGATATAAAATTGGTTAAAAGAACAATATTTTTATTCAGAAAAAAATTTAAAATATACTAAAGAATTAAGCAAAAAGACATATCCTCATTGCTTTTAGATTCTTATGATGCATGTATGAATAATTTTAATAGGAAGAAAGACAATTATTTAAAAAAGCTTCATTTGATATTAAATGAAAAATTTTTTTAACATTTTTGTTATAACAAATTACAGTTTTGTAGCAGCTATATATATTTTTATAAATCTTCCCTGTAGTTTTTCAATGCATAAAATTAAAGAATTAAATAAAAATAATGCTTTAAATTCTGAAAGGAAATTTTGATGAACTAAAATATTTGAGGATAAATATTTTGTACAACTTACAGAAAATATTAGTCAAAGGTAAGATAAAGAAAGCAATTTTTTTATGGGGCCAGCTATTTTTTTGTACTAAGCATGTGTGCATATATAAACAGTAAATCTTTTAGTAAATTACTATAATGTTTTTGGAAAAAAATAAATGAATGAAAACAAAAATTAGTTCTTAACTGCTGGAGAGAAATTATATACTTGATATTATGCTATTTTTTACAGTAAGTTTTAAGAATTACTATTATTATTGACATTACAAATAGATGTATAGTATACGGTAAGAAACAGAAAGAAAATTCTGAATTCTCATGGTTTATGAAGGCTACAATGACTGCAATTCCTAATAAAATGCAAACTAACTGCATTATAAATTTTTAAATAAAAATTTATATAAAACACACATGCCTGTTTACCATAACGTACAAAAAAGTATCAATATTATTTATTAAGTAAATGATTAAATCTTTTGTATTTTTATTACAGTTTAAGGGCAAATATTTTAAAAGTTAATTTGCACAAACAAAATGTTTTCAATTTAATTATTTGTGATTGCAGGAAAAAATTATCGCATGCAATGTAAACAAATTATTCATTATCAACATAATTTTCGGTGAATTACAGGAAATCTACAATATACAGCTGAACTAGCATAAAAATACTCTAGCATCTACAACAGTAAAATAAGCCAAAACATGTGACATAGTATGGGCAACCTTTACTCTAGCTTCTACAACAGTAAAATAATACAAAGGGAGATAGTGTGGGTAACCTTTATTTTATTGGAAGTTGCTGTTCATTTTTAATATTGAGATCAGTTCAAAGGTAAAATTACAAAATAAATTAATGTAAAGGTGAAAATGTTCCTAAGTTCTAAAGGTATAAGAGAAATGCAGGCATGTCAGAAGAACAAACGAAAATGTTAGCATATTTTATAAAAGCTATTTCTTCCTTTGGAAAATAAGTATTACACTCATAATAAATGTTAAAATTGGTGTTTTATAATTACATCAAAATTTATATATTTAAAGCAATAAAGCTTATAAAGTTCGCATTTTTGATAATTTTTTATTCGCACACAACGCACACATAAATTACAGAAATACACGTATCAAAAACGAATACATAATCACAGCTCGACTTCTCCGGCATGAGCGGTCCTTTTAAGAACAACATTTTTCACCGCACGCGACAACAGCGGAAGTTAAAGTCGTAATAGTGTTTTAAACGCCACAATTGTGTGGCTGGCTTTGTAGCCACAGACTCCCCCCCCTCAGTGTCACAAGACACGACAAACGGTCTGGGAGGCGGACTCGACGACCCGACCTGGTCTTGGTTTTTTCTTTTGACGCCTCAGTTCGTGGAGAACAGTTCTCTGTTGGATGTGATAGAGTCGAATCGTTGACTACAAATGCTGGTTTTAACCGGTCAGTGCAGACTGTAAGCTGAGCGCCTTTTCGCTCCAAAGTGTAGTACTTTGCATTTCTATCCAGTACCTTGAAAGGCCCATCAAATGTGGGCTGTAGGGGGCGTCGAACAGCATCATTTCGAATGAAGACGTGAGAGCAAGTCTTAAGGTCCGCGTGCATGAAAGTGGACTTTTGTCCATGTCTTGAAGTCGGTGTCGGTTGTAAGCGACGCATGCTTTCCTTCAGAGTTATGACAAAGGCGCTGGGAGTGGCATCTGGTGATTTTACTCCAAAGAACTCCCCAGGAAGTCGTGGATTAGTGCCGTACACCATTTCGAAAGATGTCGCGCTAATCTCTTCCTTTAATGCTGAACGGAACCCCAAAAGAATAAATGGGAGCACGTAAACCCAACGCTCTGTCATGTGGCACTGGATGGCGGTTTTCAAGGGACGGTGCACACGTTCCATCATTCCGTTTGCCTTTGGGTTGTACGCGGTGTAAACCTTGCGGATTATCTGAGGTAACCTCGTGAATCTTGTCGGCCAATACAGCTAACTGTGATAATTTCGCCGTAGATGCCGATAAAATAGATTGTAAATTGATAGGCAGTCTTTGTAACCACAAACTTTTGAGAAAGTCGTCCTTTAATTTCCTATCAGCTAATTGCCGCATTTGTCTGAGCAGCCCTGAAAGTTTATTATCCCCAAGCTGAAGGTCGTTAAGCAGCGATTTTATACGTTTGTTTTTCGAATCCGCAAATTCTGAGATTAACCGATCCTTTAAGGTTTTGTACTTATCAGTGTCGGGTGGATTAAATATAACATCATTAATGTGGGAGAGCGTATCGGAATCGATAGACGCGACCAAACTGGCATATTTAGTAACGTCGTTAGAAATCCCAGAAAGCTGAAAAGCATTCTCAACTTGTATAAACCATAACTGAATATTTTTTTTCCAAAAAGGCGGCAGTTTTAGACCTATTCTGTTAACTTCGGTCGTAGTCATTTTGTAATTTCAGATTAAAATATTTCAAAGAAAAAAATGAGCGATTTTCAATACCCTAAATGAGATGTTGGAAAGTTAAACCTATTATTAAAACAATACGAAAGCAGATACACCCCCAAGAACCAAAAAAAAAAAAAAAAAAAAAAAAACACAGTACTCACCCCGGGAAGATATTCCGCAAGAGTCCGTAGAATCATGGAAAAAAAATAGAATCCACAGGTTCCCTTTATCTTAAATTGCAGACACAGATATCATTAAAAACTTATCCGGTTAAAGCAACACCGAACGTTGAAGCACAGAATCGTTTCGCCAGCAGGGTGTTTTTCGTGTCGAAGGAAAGAGAGTACTTTGGTTTATTCTATATGCTTTAAACCCGAGGAAATTCAAGATACGTGTAATTTTTCCCGAGTCCGGATGTCACCACTGAAGCAATAAAGCTTACAAAGTTCGCATTTTAACTGAAGTAATAACACTTACAAAGTTTGCATTTTAACTGAAGCAGTAAAGCTTATAAAGTTCGCATTTTTGATAATTTTTTATTCGCACACAACACACACATAAATTACAGAAATACACATATCAAAAACGAATACATAATCACAGCTCGACTTCTCCGGCGTTAGCAGTCCTTTTAAGAACAACATTTTTCACCGCACGCGACAACAGTGGAAGTTAAAGTCGTAGTAGTTTTTTAAACGCCACAATTGTGTATCTGGCTTTGTAGCCACAAACTAATTAATTAATTGCTGAAAGAAACAAATTAAGAATTTCATCTGTGTAAGCTTATAATTACAAATAATGGTATTCAGTATTTATATGAGATAAAATTTAAATCTTCATGCAATTTTTTTCAAATGATCACTTTGGAGATTTTATGAAATAAGCTTCTAAAATGAAATTATTTACTAAATTCTATCTTTTAAGTAATTATCTTGTGATTGAAGTGAGAACTGCAATTAACAAATTATTATTGACTGATGGCAGAAATTGTGACAGTTATTAAGGAATACATTGGTTACTTTCATAAATAGTAAATTTTTAAATATTCTTTTACAACAGTAAATATGTTTTATTTTTAAACTCTGAAATTCTCCCTGCATAGTATCTAAATTAAAATTATTACTAAAATTAAACAATTCAATTTATTCAATAACTCTTGGTATTACAATCCATCCTCAAACACCAGAACTGAGAATTCTTTGCTCTTTGACATTTATTTCTTAAAATTTAAAATTAAAAAAAAAAAGGAAAAGCAAATCTGTATGTAGATTAAGATCTTGCAAAGCATTTTTTATGTTGGCAAAATATAAATTCACTTAGCCAAATGAAAATATTCATAAGTACAAAAACAGGCATAAAATGTGAAGAGTAATACCTACAATTTCTTGCTTGAAATTTCACATCTTAAAGGTAAATATATTAAAAATAATGGAGACAAAAAGAAACAGTGAAGTATTTAAAAGCTAATATTAAGAACTATTGACATGCTTACAAACATAATTTAGGAAATTATCAACATATTTATAAAATTAAATATGCATCGAAATAACCAAAGTAAAATATATCTTTATATTTATCTCAAAAATAAATAAGAAAAAAGTCAAAGCAGCAAAATTTGGTGATTGACTTAATTATAGAAGATTCCTTGAGTTAAATAATTACAACACAATATAAATAAATCTTATATAACTAAGAAACAGCATTAATCATTTTAATTAAAGTTTATCTTCTAAAGTATACATTGTCAAGATATTAAATATTAGTAAATATTGAAAGAGCAGTCTTAAAGAAATAAGTGTTAATATTATCAGACAGTTTGTTTACTAATTTCATGTCTTTTTTCAAAACTGTGTTTTAACAATGTATGTTACTAATAATTTTGAATTTATTGATTGTTTTTTTTATAAATACTTATTGCTTCACATTTTATAAATGACACATTATAATTAAATAAATCTTAAATTTTAATATTTATGTTAAAAATAACACCTTTTGTTCTGATTTCTTTGTAACAATTGTTAGTCATGAACAATTAATTTATAATCTATATGTTCTTTTGTGCTATTTTTATTTAACACATGGATGCATTAAATTAAATATAATAATCTTTCTTTTTTCACAAAAAATAAATAAAATAAATCAATATGTATGCAAAATGGTTATTTGGACTGCATTTCTGATGTACATCAAATGCAAAGCTAAGCATTTTTAATATTTAAAAAAAAATTAAATTCAAAACAAGAAATATTACAAAGTCTATTTTATAAGGTGAAGTAACTAATTTTTTATCCAGAGAAGGTACAAGCAAAAAGCGTTTTGCAGTAGAAATGGAAATTAAAAATGTATCAAAGATTTGCAAGGATGTTTAAATAAATTTCTGTTTTTTAAAAATGACTAGGAAATACTTTTCTAGAATAAAAGAGATATAATTTTTCTCTAAAATAGTATTTCCATTTGTTAATAATCGGCTATGAATATATGATTTCTGACAGTATGCTTTTTTTTTAGTGTTATTAGTGAAAATGAACTGTTTTGAAAACATTCCACTTATTTTGATAAAGTGATTACTTTAATAAGGAAGAATAAGAGCTGAACACTATTTTATGTGGTACAAAGAAGTTCAGTTTTAGTGGTTGTAGACACATTAAATTTGAATCTATAAACCAAATATATTTTATGCTAATAGTTTATATTCTTTTATCTTTCAATTTCTAGAAAGTTGATAAATGAGTCTTATCTGTAGAATATTCTCTACATTCTTAGCAGACGTACTCCTTGAAAATCTCCTGTTAAATCCATGCAATGGAAAGAATATAATTTTGCCAAATTTGTAAATATTGTATATATATATATGTATATATATATATATATATATATATATATATATATATATATATATATATATATATATATAGGAAGTTTCATTATTACAAAGTAAGGCATTTAATTATAGGCAATAAGATCACAAAATTTCCAAAGCTGCATACTTTTAACAATTTCTATAATCGTGACATTTTTTATAGATTTTTATTATAAAATATAGTGTAGAATCATTTAAATTTTTCAACAAAATGTAACATGGAACTTCTTTTCAGTTATAAATATAATTCAAAAAAACGTTTTTAGAACATTTATAAGGCAGGCCTTAAAAAGAATGTGAATAAGCTCACCTTGTTTGTTAACCGATAGTATAAATGAGTACATTAAAACAGCCTTATTAAGACATTTTAAGCACCTCTACAAATGACACCCTGGGAATGTCCAAATTGTATCCAACATGTTCAAGTATCAAATATGGATATTTGTGGGACATTCATAGGATTATATTTAGATTTAAAATAGGGTGGTTCCAAAAGAACCTAGCACTGACCATACATCTCTATTGTACTATACTCCTCAGAAAGTCCTATTTGAAGAGACCAGTAGCTGAAGCAAAATTCAGCAGACATTTTTCAGGAATTTCCTTCAACATCCAAGGTTTAATCATGCTGACCCAAGTGCTTAAATCTATGTGCAGAAAAAGTTTCACATTCACATAAGTTGTGTATTGAAGTTCCTTCCATATAATGGCAACCTCTACAAGTGGGATCATCTGATACTCCCATTATGGTGAGATGTCTTTTAAGGTAGCAGTCCTGTAAGAAGTCCCACTGCTTTCCTTAGACTGCTTCTATATTGAGCTTTCTTTGATAATTGATAATGAATTTTTGATAATTGAACTATATCGATAATTCTTTTTGTCTCTTACTTGGGTATGTGCTATTTAGTAGCTTTGTTTGTCTTTGATCACTGGCATTGGGCCAGTTCATAAACTGTTGTTTTCTGAAGAGATCAAAGATGCTCTTTCTGATAAATTTTTTTGAAATACCTAGCACTGGTTCAGGATCAAAAATAATCGGTTGTTGATCCAGCCTTTGCCATCTCATCGCTAATTCATTGCCAGGAACACCAGAGTGCCCAAACTCCCACATTAAAGTAATGTAATTATTATTAGCCTATTTGCACAGAGTTAGATAGCATTCCCAGACAAGAACAGAAGTTATAGTAGACTTCTTTAAAGCTAGTAATGCAGCTTGACTGTCAGAACAGATAATAATTTTTTTATAAGAATATTTTCTGTTCAAACATATATTCTGCGGCACATGAGAAAGGCAAAGACTTCTGATTGGAATACAGTTGTTTACCCAAAGGGAACAATAACTTTGTACCATCAGCTGGACAACAAATACCAGCCCCAGTGTCGGAATTCATTTATGAACTATCTGTATACCAGTAAGTACAGTTTTCAATGATTGCAACATTATTCCAGTCTTCTCTCAAGGGAAATTTGATTGTATAAGGCTTGTCAAAAGCATACTTAACAATCGTGTAATCAGTAGACATACTTATAAAAGGATGACTAGTTACGTCGACATTAAGGTTACCCCAATATAAAAATCTAGAGTAGACTTTCCACTGACCTGTATTTTTATGCCTTTTTATGCTAAGTATTGCTTCAGCTTCAATATGCATCTCTAAAGGATGCATACCAAGCAAAAGCTCCTGTGTAGATGTGGGAGTAGTTTTAATACACCCAAAGATAACTACACAGAGCATCCTTTGAAGTTTTGTTAATTCTGCCTTAGTTGTTTCATTTTTGATTTTAGCCATCAGACCACTGAGCCATAGGTAATGATGGGACAAATGATCGTAGTGTAAATCCAATGAGTAACTTTTGGATTTAAGCCCCAAGTTCTTCCAAATCCATTTCTACATGACTAGAAAACTTTTTTGCTCTTTCAATATAAAAGTTGAAGCGCTTGTTCGAACTTAAGTTCATGTCAAAAAATCCTCCTAAGAATTTAACTTTCTTGGAGCAAGTTAATTCTTGACTGAAAAAGTTATCTTTTTCAAATTAAGATTCTTTTTCTTTGTGAAGGGAATCATAGTAATTTTTTGAAAACTCACAGAATGGCTTTCTTTTTTTTCCACCAAGTTTCAACTTTGAGGGTGTTGGACATGATACTAGAGATTGTTTCATCACACTTACCTCTGACAATAATAAAACTAAATCGTCTGAATACCCAATGGTTCTTAATCTTAGTTTTTTTAACACCTCTAAAAGGGAATTTACAACACAACACCATAAGATGGGCGAAAGAACTTCTCCCTGTGGACAACCAGCTTTGGCTTGGATTATCATGTTTTCACCTAAAAATGAGGCACTGACATCTGTTATTGAGCAGATGTTTTAAACAAGAACAAATTGTGTCATTAATTCCCTTTATAACTAGAGATTGTAGAATGGCTTCAATAGGCACCTTCAATATCTAAGAAAACAGTTAAAGCAAGTTCCTTAGCCTTAAAGTTCTTCTCCAAAATGAAAGATGGATTGTAGATCACACTATTGGTGGATCTACCAGGTTAATATGAATATTAAGAGTCAGAAAGTGGTTTTTCCACTGAGAATTTCTCTAATATATCTATATCAGATTTTTAATTGCCTTTAGAAGAAAAGTTAAGCTGATTGGTCTGAAAGGCTTAGCTTCATAGTAATTATCTTCTCCTATTTTAGGAATAAAATTACTTTTGTATGCCTCCAAGCACTTGGTGTATGGCCAAAGGCTATACATGCCCATAAAATTCTACAGAAAATTGGGGGTTAAGCACTGGACTCCCTCAATAAGCAGAGCCTGTACATTTCCATCCATTCCCTGTGATTTAAAAGTTTTAAAGGACATTAAAGCCCATTTTGTTCGATCATAAGTTATGATATTTCGGCAACATTCCATTTACTTCTACCACAATTTGATTTAGAGAGTGTAAAGTTAGGAGTCCCATTTATTTTGTTGAAACCTGGAAAGTAAACTCTGAACAATTCAGTCAGGGTCTCCCTCCCAAATTCTGAACTTACCATTTGGCAATTTTAGAGTGTTTAGACTGCAGTTCCTGTCTTTAGCTCTATTAAAGAGCTTTCTTTTCTTCTTAGCTCTATTAAAGAGCTTTCTACATTGTCTTTGTAATTTACTTAACTCTTTAGAGCACCAAGGAACTAACCTTGGTGAGCAAGTATTAATAACATTATAATTTTGACATGTTGCATATGATTAATGGCAAACTCCAAATCTGCTATCGAAGACAACTTACCGAAGTCACCATTGATCAGTACCTGCAGACCTTTTTTGTAAGAATTCCAGTTGGTATTTTTTGGGTTGCTACCTACCACCTCTAGTCTGTTTACTCCTAAAACAGAAAAACTATTGTATTGGTTGTCAGATAAGCTTTTTCATCACTTTCCGATCCTTAATAAAGTCAGCGCACTTAGTGTTATATATAATAAAATATTGTTAATGACTTATCTTCTATTTATAGCAATAAAGGTAGGTTCATTACCTTTATTAAGGATAAATAGATTGTAATACAAAATGTATTCTAGAAGATCGTCGTCACGTCTGTTGCAATCACTGCTTCCCCACATATTGTGGTGAGCATTTGCATCACATCCTATGATGAGTTTCTTACTCAAATTTCTATAATCTAAAAAACTAACACAGAATGTGTTTTTGTCTTCAAAGGGAAGATATGAAGACAAAAGATGATTTAATTTTTGATTTCTTGCAATAAACAAGATATTTTTACAGCAACATTATCCCCATTTAGGCAATTAACAAGAATGAGGGCATTTAATTTGTTGCTAATAGCAATACATGCTCTTGGTCTCAAACAACATTTATCGTAAAATATGTTAAAATTACCATTCCTCTCCTTTGTTCCGGGATTCTGTTCCTTTGGAACCGTTTTGCGGCTGATTGGATAACACTAGGAGGTGCATCCACTCCTTTTTTATCATTTTTATTTTTTCTTTGTTTTTGTCATCCATTGAGTGACCTGGGAACTGGAAAGAAATATAAGGTCACTAGCTGCAATAGCCTCCCTGTACAGGTGGAAGACAAACATACAATGAGGTTTTGCTTAGTTCCTCCCATTAGCAACACTTTAACTTTGGTATCATTCATCCCTCAGCACTGAGCTCAACACCTTTCTGCATTAACCAAATGTATTAGCACAACCTTCTCACCATGGGTGACCCTACCTGGAACCTATACCAAGTTTAGGTTCCAGACATACATCACTTGTGCTACCTGTGTACACCCTCACACTTCTTTGAGGTTACAGAATAGGATTTTGTGAGGGACATTCATAGGATAATGATTGCTTTTTGTAGAATTACTTATTACGTCTTATTTTGTTTACATTTAATGTTTACTTATTATTGTAGAATTTCTTAGTGCTATCTGTAGAATTACTTATTACATAATAGAAGCATAAATTGATCAATGGTAATTTTTGTTTTTTTTAATAACAAGTTGATAGAAATAAGAAAAGATTTTTATAATTATTTTAGAAATTATTAATTTTTCTTTCATAATGATATCTAATAATTATGATTGTATATCATTGTAGAATTTACAAATCCGTGAACCTTTTGAAATTTCAGAGTAGTGATGTTCCTTGTTCTCAAGCTAGACCTGCATCTTGTGGGAAGCCATGTGGTCGACACTTATTGTGTGGAAATCATACCTGCCTTCTTGAATGTCACAAAGTTGATGATATTACAGACATCAAAGTAATGGCTGAATTTGTGTTTTCCTTATTATTATGAAAATTAAAAAATCATTAAATTTTCTTAATATTTAAAAAAGTTTTCAAATATCAAATCAGATTAGTTATTAATTATTATATACTGATTTAATTATCTTTATTCTATTTAGAGCTTGACATGATCACTGATGAAAGTAATTATTCTAAAACTCAAACATTTCTCATTTCCAGCATTGGTTTTGAAATTGATTTTCTACAAAAATAGTTTTGTTTTTACTTCAAGTATTGAATATCAGAATACCATTTCTTTTCTCTTGAAATTCAAAAAGCTCTATGACTTGATAACTATGATTTATAATTTTGAATGCCTTTCACATGAAATGCTTGTATCCCTTTAAAATTTTATGTTATAAATTTCATTTTATTTAAATCATTTCCTAAAATAAAATTACTCTAAATGAAGCCTATTTATGTCTCTGTTATTTCTATTTTAGTTTTTACTGTCATAGACTTGCATTATTGATTTTGAAGTAACAGTCACTGACAAAAACATCATTGAGGTCAATATTTTATTGAAACCTAAACTCATATTTTTCTATTACGTTTGATTATCATTTTTAATTTCGTTAAATATCTAAATGTAAATCATGTATTTGTGAGGCAAATGAAGAATGATATCATTAGCTTTAGAGATGGTTAGATTATTTAATAATTCTTTACACATGCGGCAAACTAATATCTTTAAATTATTTTATTACACAAACATATGTTACAAAGGATATGGAGAAAACTTCTTCCTGAAGAAATGTAGCTGTTCTCCTCAATTCACAAACCTTATCTTCTCTGTTCTATACAATATCATGTGATGTATGCACATGTGTGAACATGGTGCCTGTGATTGCATTGAAAAGAATACACTTGAATCTGTAAATTTGAAGATTGTGTTTTTCATATGCTTCTCGAAACCACAAGAAACTCACAGTATCATGATCCTTTTTCAACAAAGAGACTTGTTTAAAAGCTTTCTCTACAACAGAGGAGATGGCAATTTTATTCAATTGAAATTGAATAAGATCAGAGATTGAGTTCAAATTAGGACCAGGCCATGGACATCCATTCAGAGAAAGTTCGTCATTATGACCTGAACTGGATACAAACACAATTCTGATTTTAGTTGTAAGTCTATCTTCTTTATGGACAGCTTGTAACATTTTTCTAATAACTCTCTTATTGCTTATCATATTTTTCGAATCATTTTAATAATAATAAATCAAATTCTCTAAATAAGCTTACCTTGAGCAGGTTTTTAATTTCTTTATTAAATACAGGACATACTTAAGCAGGACAAGACATGGTACAAAAAACATCTACATCACTTGGCACAGAATCTTATTCTGATGTAAACAAACATATTCATATAGTGTGCCATGTATAGACATATAGTTGCAACATCCCCCCCCTGATGAACTCTAAAAAGTTCATCTAGAGTAGAGTCTAAATCAATACTTGGTTAATTCACAGATTTTCAAAATAATAAGATCAATACTTAATAATAATCACATAATGCAATGATCTAGTGATAATAACACATACCTTTGTAATAGCTTAATAATGTATAAATTATTATATACATTACCTTTACATATTAATTTCTAAAGTTGATTTCAACATCATAAAAAATTCAAACCTAAATAAAGAAACATACATAAATATTCTTTTTACAGTAACTATAAAAGTACTCATTATTTCAGCAGCAATTCTATGACAATTCTGTAAAATAAAATATAAAGTTAAACAGTGTTACTAAATGCATTAAACAGCTCAATTTTCATAAAGTTCGCTTGGATACAGCAACTGAATTGGACGTTTCAAATGAATTATAGGCAGAATTTTCACGGTACAGGATCATGTCTTCCCAATGGTTGTCTATCCCCAATTTTCAATACAATGCAAGCAGAATATTTTCTTGTTCTTTGATGATAAACAACAACAAACTCCACTTAGTCACCAACTTGTATTTTTATATCCCCTTAAACTTTAGACATGTGAAAGAATAGATTTCTGCCTTTTTCAGCTTCATAGTTATGAAAACCAAATTTTCCTTTTATTGTATCAGCCACAACTTGAATTCTAGTCCTTATAGCTTTGATACTAACTGCACGTTTATTCTCCTTTTTAGTCACTACAATTTCAAATTGGACAACATCTGCTTTCTGAAGAAATTTAAATTAATCATCTAGAGGCTTGTCATGCCAAACGCATATTCTGCTAAATTTTCTTCCATGTTTTCAGCATGAGAAGCTAAATGTATTTTTTCAAAATACTGTTCTTGATCAGGATTAAAACATTGAACTGGACTTGCGACAACTCCATTTGAAACGTCAGGCTGAACGTCATTTTTTGGTAGAGTTCCAGCAGGCAATTTGTGAACACATTCTGCACTTGTGAGTTATTCCATACTCAACTTCTTGTCTTACTTCCAAAGATGATGGGTTTTCATAAAAACCACTATAATGGAAAAATACTTCTTTGTCATGATCTTCAGTTTCAATAAATCCAAATGTATTTTTCAATGCAACAATATAGTCACGATGAGAATAAGGGAAAACGTTTCTAACTTTAGAAGCAACTTTAATGTGTTTTGCCCGCAATCTACCATCTCGAGTAACTAATAAAAACTCAACTTTATTACCAACACAAGGATTTGATCGATACTCCCAATCTTGAATTGTGTAATAAACTATCTCTTTGGTTCCATTTTTATTCAATAAAATTATACCTTTACCATCATTATCTTTACAATTTTTATCATTTGATACCTTCTTATTAGCTCTTTGTCAGCTATTTACAAGCCACTTAGTGTCTGCTTCTCTTTCAGTCACTCCAACAAAATAATCATCTAAATATCGATGATCTGCTTTAAAAAATCCATTCATTGATGAAGCACTTATAGTACAAGGGGTTAATAATTAATACCAATTGCATGACATCTTCCAGGTGATGCAGGATTCTGAGCAGTCGAAAATTCCACTTCATCTTGAACTTTAATGCTAACTTCTGGATTTAATAATTCACTTAACCTAAAATAAATTTGATTGCTACATGTAAACTATATGTTATAGATCCAAAATCTTCTTTTAATGAAGATACATATCCTTGTTCCCTATTTTCACACGAAAATGTAAATTCATTTATACCAAGTTCTATATTTGTTGCTCTTTGGAGGTTATCTCTTCTGTCACTTGCAACATTGAATTGTACCCAATTGCCACCTTACATTGTATACTCTGCTTTTGAATCATGTTCTCCTAAAGGATAATAGATCACTTCATTATTTAATTGAATTTCGATTTTTCCTGGAAAATCATCACTGGAGCAAAACCTGATTTCTTCCAAACCTTCTGTTATTTCACCTATTAAAATGTCAGAGTTTATATCTTCAAAGACTACTGTTCCAATTGGTATGTTTACTACATTAACAGCATCCACTATATTATTTCTGGTGTGAATACTAAATTCAACATCACCTTCAAGATTAAAATGCTTAAATGTTTTACACTCACTTGAATGAAAAAGTATTTCTTTTATAACATCAGTTGGATTTTCTTCTCATGGACAGTAGTTCCAAAATGAGGGATGCCTTAAATTTCAATTATTTGGTTGCCAACAAATGGTTTCCATCTTTTAGTATCTCCTTTCATCCAATGAAGTATGATCGTGGAATTAATATAATAAAGACAGTTACTTATTTCCAAATTAATTTTATGCAAAATATACTTTGTTAACCTACAACCTATTACAGCACCTGTTAACTCTAAAGCCGAGCTGGCAGGCGAATGGTTAGTGCTCTTGCCTTCAGTTCAACAGTTCATGGGTTCGAATCCCGCCTTGGGCATGGATGTCCGTAGTGGATCAGAATCCACTTTAAGCCGAAGGCCCCAGACTAATTAGTTCTTGTGTGCAAAAAATGACCATTGAATGACAAACAAACCAAACCAAAGCTATTCACTCTAAATGCAGAAGATTCATCTTTTTCAAAGGAATAACTCTAGATTTTGATGATACAAATGTAGCTTTTATTTCATTTTACTCATTTAGCCTAATACAAACTACAGTCCATAAGCTTTATTACTACTATCGCTGATGCAATGTATTTGAATATCAGATATCCCCTTAATGCTGTTACCTTTAAAATAATGCCCCCCGATGTCAGTTTCCCTTAAATTAATTAAATCTACATATACACAATTTTCAATTAAATTACTAGAGACTGGATAATCATCTCTGAAACTTTCAGCATGATGCTTAAGTGTAGCTGCTAAGCATTAATTTAATTGAAAAGAATATGTGGCATGAGCAGAGGCATCAAATACCATGTGTAGTTGTGTTGTAACCGTATCTTGATGTGGAAGGTGAAATGATATTTTCACAGGATTAACAGAAACTTGTTCTGCTATTCCTTTTTCAAGGTAATCCTCGATAAATGTTGATATCTTTTAAAGAATTCTGGATTCTTAAAAAATTTCCTAGCTAAACTATTTAGTCTGGTAAAGGCTATTTCATAGTTCTCTTTTAACTCTTCCACATTTTCATTAAAGGGAAGTTTAACTTGGTAATGGTTATTTTTTAGACTTACCGATTTTATAAATTGGTTTAAAATTTCATTTTCCTTATCAGTATCATTACTTTTGTTTTTAATTCCAATGGGTTCAATCTCCCAAAATTTATGCAATATAATGTTAGATTCGACATCTGGATTGCTTCCCATTGTATTAAAAGCTACTTTCTTAATGTTCACAGACTGCTGTGTGATCATCCGATTTGATGTTGCAACTGAACCATTAATCTTCCAGCCGAACTTTGTTTCACATGCAACTGAAGTTCCTGATAATCAACGAACTTTACCAGTCACAATTTTCTAGTAATAATCACTATTTATTAACAAAGAAAGCTGTAAATGCTGTTCATTGAAGCTTTGATCCGCTATATTTATTGTTTTTTTTTTTTACACTGTATAATTATATTTTTGCAGGTGCACTTATATGAGCATTACTTATATGTGATGTTTCTGAAGCTACTATGTTTGGGGTGTCACTTGAACTCTCTCAAAACACACATTTCCCCTCCTTTTCTGCGGTTCCGACATTTAACGCCATCGCAGTCACATTTTGTTGTTCATGAAATTATTAAATTATAAAAAAAATTATGACCTTTCGCTGTGAAATACTTCGGATATCCCTTTGAGTGTGACTTTCCTTTCAGTTCATTTGTATTACAAAATAAAATAGCTTTTTCCCAGTTTTCAATTTCATTTCTTAAAAATTCTAAAAGTTTAAAGCAATCCCAATCATCATTTTTACTATATCTATTGTATTCTAAAACTATATTTTTTGGCAACAGTTTTAATAAGAAAATAACTAGTTACCATAATTATTTAATTGTATTCCAGTGGCTTCAAGTGAGCAAACTTGAACATAATGTATCGCGCAACTGGCACAATTCTTTTAACTGGCTGCATGATTTTACAGGACACATATTTAATAATACATTTACATGAGCTCTAACAATATCTTTTTGCCAATATCTTTTCTTTAGTAACTACAGCAGTATAATATTTTCTGTTAAAGCCAAACCCTGAATTGAAATCAAAGCTTCACCTTATATCCAAATTTATCTGTATTTGATAAATTCTTATTTAAATGTATTGATCCTTCAAATTGAACCCAAAATTCAAGTCAATTTTCGTATTTACCATAAAATGGTTCTATAGTTAATTTTGGTAATCTTACAATAATTTCCTTTTTTGATGTTACAGGTACATTAGCTACTTCTAATAATTTTGGTTCTGATTTCAAATAAGTATTTATTTTTGATTTTGTAAAAATTATATTTTCTCTAATTTCTTGACTTGAAATTATTTCTACTTCTAGCTGATCTAATTCATTACAATAATTTTCAATTTGCGGATCTAACTCATAAATTAGTTCTGATTTTTCGCATAATTTTTCTAAAAGTTCGTTCAGATTCTTTTTATCAATAATTCGAGCTGCTTATTAACCTTATTTAATATTCTAGTCAATAAACCCCTAATTGTTGAGCGTTTTGTTGTCAATTTATCAATATTTAATTTCAAGTATATTGTGTAAACCATAAAACAAATATATTCGCATGCAAGCCAAAAACAAATAATGAAATCAAATACTGCTGTATTCTGTTACTTATTTACATTAAATACAAAATAAAATTCATAATCTAAATCCTAATATCTGGTTTCCCGGGTTTTGGCACCATGTAACATTTATCTAATAATTCGTTTATTGCTAATCATGTTTATCAAATCATCTTAATAATAACAAATGAAACTCTAAATGAGCTTACCTTGAGCAGGTTTTTTATTTCTTTATTAAATACAGGACAAGACATGAAACAAAAAACATCTATATCGTTCGACACAGAATCTTATGTAAAAAAATATATTCATATAGTGTTCCATCTGTAGACATAGTTGCAACACAGCGTGATTTTGTAAATAATGTAGGTTTGGGTTGACATGAGCTTCATTTTCATCGAACCGTTTTGATTATGCCTTCTTCATATAATGTTTCTAAGTATCATTATATTAAAGGCATAAATCTGGATTTGTACAAATTTTTTTATGCAAATCTTGCTAACGTTTTTATGCAATGATACAGTTATTCAATTTTAACTCTTCCCATCCTTTTTCCAAGGTAATTCAACTTGGTAATGACCACCATGAAAAGCAGTTGTTTTGACATATACGAGTATCTTCATATCTTGATCTTCTTCTGTAAGTTTGGTGTAATCTTGTCTTATTTCAACAGATTCAAGTTCCCAAAATTGTCTCAAACTGTCATCTATTATTTCAAAGCCTTTGATCTGACAATACAATACCTCATTTGAAGATTGGGTATTGTTTAAAGCATCAGTGGCTATCCAACCAAACACAGAATCGTGCATCAGGCACTTATCATTAACATTAAATGTATTGTGCTATAAAACTTTTAAAAATTATGTATGATTCCATGTATTTTTCCTGGTTTGTAAAATGTTGGATCAACAAGCTCAGTTAAGTTAGGTTGAATTAATATTTCTTATCCATGAACTTGTGTTGATTTTAAAGTATATTCACATTGTTTTACTTCTTACTTAATCAAGTTTTTAAAGCATGATGTTTAATTATAAAACAGCCGATAAAGAGTTTTGTTTGTAATTAAAAACTTTTAAATCTCTTACACTTTTTCAAACAGTCAACCAAGTTTCATAATTCTTTAGATGATTCTAAACACATTTTGTCGTCATAATGGTGAGAATATGTGTGTCGATTAAAAATCAGTTTTTTTTCAAAATGCTCAGTCAGAGCTGTTAATAAGGATTAAAGTGAATCATCTGATGATTCTGTTTGTTGTGCATTCCCTTTTAACAATGCATGTAAAGGAAACAATTTTTGAGTTTCTTTTAAATATTCATTATTTGAAATAAGATATTCAAAATGACTTTTAAAATTTAATCTCTTTATATTTTCCAGTAAGGATCGGGAGTGGTGTTTTGGGTAGTTTAACTTTCACTTTTGATTCAGTATTTTCTAATGAAGAAATATTTGAACAGTTAGAATAGTTCGCATTCTTAAGTGAATCACAATAAATAATTTGAACTTTACTTCCAAATTTTCTAGTCTTGTTTCAGTATTTTCCAAGTCTTTTTGGACATCTGGAATTTCATTGATATTCAGAAAATCATAGTATTGTTTATGAATATAAGCAAGATGATTATGAAGCTTCCCATTTTTTTTTCAATTTGATTTCTAGTTCACTCACTTTGATTTCTAGTTCACTTTTGATAGCTCTTTTTAAATTAATTAGTTTCTCAATCCATGTTATTAATCACTATGTTATTAGGCTTTACAGATGGTTATATTATATACACATATGATGGACCAGCTTCTATTTAAATAATTTTTTACAGACAGAAAGATATGTAAAAAGGACATGGGGGGAATTCTTGTTCAAGAAATGTAACCAATCTTCTCAATTCACAAACTTCATCTCATCTGTTCTATACAATATCACATGATGTGCACGCATGTGCGATAAAATGGTAAATATAAGATAAAATTATTGGGTGAATTTTATAAAACAATAAATTCCAATTATTTCTAAAAATTTTAAGTAATTAAGTAAATTACAGAGAACATTTAACTTTGTTGAAAAAACAATTTTGTATAATCTGAATTTTATTAATTCCAATACGTTGTGCAATGTTAAACTGAAACTTATGTAGAAATTATTTTTAGAATTTGAATATTCTAGAACTATAATCTATAATTTGCTCTTTTGCTGTAAAATATTGAAATTATTTTTAACATTATGTAGTGGGCAGCCTAACGTTTGTAGCCATTATAAGGTGTTTTAATATCCATCATACATTGCCATCTGAGTGATAGATGTTGAACTATATTCACAATTTGCAAGAGAGGAAATGCAAATCACATTCCCAAACACCCGCTTCGTCGAACATGCATACTTAAAGCAGAATGGCAACATCCATCTTCTGCGGTTTTTGGGATCGAACCCAAGACTTTATGCTCCAAAAAGCAATGTTTTACTGGTAGGCCATGGTGAGCCCATATTAAAATTACTTATTAAGAATTAAATAATTATAGCAAATATTTTTAAAAATAATCTTCTCTTATCATACATAGTTTATTTCCTTTTTTTATTCAGTCACCTAAAGTAATCAAAGAGTAAAAGAACTGTTTTGATTTTACTAAGCATTATAGATATATTATTGAAAGTTGCTGTTTTTAGCAATATGATTCACACAATATGTTTTAATTTATACCCAACTTTTGATTTATATTTTGTATTTTTAATCGCCATATTGCTTTTATTATGGTCGGTGTTTCCAATTTTACTATTGTAGGATTTTAAAGATTTTTAAAACATCTTAATTTTTGTATTGACTAAAATTGTTTTTTTGCCTATCGCAAAACCTCTTTTTTTGTAGGAATTTTTATCAAGAATAAAATGAATTTTCTGATTATGGACACAACTTGATTGACTACCACTAATTAAGATCCTGTAATATATATCTAAAGATAGTTTAGATATATATTACAATTGAATAGCATTATTCTTTTAACAGCTATACTAAATGCATTTTTGACTGCCCTGCCATTTTTAGAGCTCTGACTCAGCTCGTGGAAGTTTTCACCTCTTGACACCAAAAAGAGTCTATTCTCGGAAAACATCTATTAAATAGCCAGCTGTGTTCTATACATTCATGGTCATCTATAGTTCTCCTCATGGATGTGACACCAACCAACTATACTATAATAATTTTCATAATTCCTATTATATTTTATGTTTTTTAGACACATCAAATTGCCCGAAATCTTAATTAAAAAATATATTTTGTATTCCTTGAAACACAAAATGTTAAAACTGTATCATCAATGAAATTTTGATAAGGTATGTAAGGTTTCAGTATATGGTTAGTTATGGATTCAATAGAAATTTTAAAAGATTTTTGAAAATGAGTGTCAAGGATTCAAAGACCAAATGTATCAAGATATGAAATGGTTACTGCATGTGGAAATCTGGTATTTCTAATATTGTTTGTGTGTTGCTTACCACGAAGAAAATTAAAGCATAAATTATATTCGTAATATGTATTTCTCTGTTTAATAGATTATGGTGATATTTTTTTTGGAAAAAAATATTTATAGGGTATAATTTTTATAATTCAAATTTTGTATAATGCTCAATTATGTGATAAAATATGTTTATATGATGTGAAATTATTATTGTGTTCTTCTAATGAAGTACAGCTTTTTTATATTCTCATAAAATATTTGATTTGAATTGGTCTTTTTAGTTTGGAATAGCATTTTTATTTACTGTAAAATAAAAAAATCAGAAACACTGTATATATAATTCTTTAATGTATATAGAATTAAAATATCTTGACATATTTTTCATTTAAAATGATTCTTAATTGAAAAAAATAATTATATCATATTAGCAATCTGATTATTGTGAATCCTGCTCTGAAGCTTGCCAAAAATCTAGGAAAGATGGTTGTACTCATCCATGTTTATTACCTTGTCATCCTGGAGAATGCAGCCCTTGTAAGCAATCCATCAAAATGCGATGTCATTGTCAAATTAATATTGTGTATGTGAATTGTGATGAATGGAACTCTGCAACTGAAGATAAACGAGCCTGTTTGTTATGCTGTAATAATCGGTGTCCAAAACAGGTAGATCATATATATTTTTTGTTCTAATTGTGTTCTTAAACTTGTTTTGTACAACTGTCTTAAATTACATATATATACTCAGTAAGTATACACTCAGTAAGATTTAAAATCGCCCACCAAGAAGGAAGCATGGAATTAAAAGGAAATTTAATACACATAATGATGCAGATATGAGATTCACTTGATCCTACAATTAAGACAATAATACAAATACAGTGTATACAATTAGACAAATACTGCACTAACTCAATGGCCTCTTGAACCACCTTCTGCCCCTAATATGTGCCACCATACAGTCCAGAATTGAGTTGATTAGATATTTGATATTGTTCTAAGACAGATATACCTACAAATCTTGAGCATCCAGATCCAAATCCTGTACAGAGTGATTATGTGGCATATGGCGTTTCAACTGGTCCCAAACGTGCTCTGTCAAGGGAAAGTCTGGGAAGCAGGCTGGCTAAGGAAGAGAGTGAACATGACATAGGAAGTCTGGAGCAACTCAAGCTGTATGTGGATGAGCATTATCTTGTTGGAAAATTTAGGAAATGCCCTACATAGTGTGGAAGAATGGCATTAACTTAATGCTGGCTCATTAAGGTTGCATGCACCACAAAGAGAGTGAACCAACTATTTTAAGCTATGGCCACAGACAATTATCCCTACTTTACAGGCAATATGTCACGTGACAGTGTGGGTGGAAGTGTTCCTTTCACCACGGCACCTCCACACCTATATGCAGTTATCACCTGTTCTAAAAACGTCCCTGGATTCATTACTAAACATGTTTTGCCAGTCTGTGGCATTCCACATTGCTTGGGCTTGGCACCCCTGTAGACAAAGTTGCTGATGTTGCAGTGTTAAAGGCAATACATGAAACAGGTACTAGGATGAGATTTGCTTTTGCAAGGAATCTGGAAATGGTTTGTGGAACAACCGGCACCCCTATACCTCCGGGAATCGTGGAATGAATCATTATAACATCGCCAAGTGCTTGCCCCATAATCTTCTATCCTCTCGCCTCATGGTCTTTCAGGTCACCACAGACCTGGTATGCCACATGTGGGTACCATTTCGTGTCCACTGCACCCAACATGTTCTGACAGCACACACCAAATAACCAACTTAATGAGCAATGTGGCATGTAGACCAGACTGTGATTTTAAAGCTGATGATGAGGTCCCTCTCAAATTGGCTTAACTGTGCAAAATGCTTTCTCACATGTCTCTCTGATATTCACTTACTAAAGCTTTTTCTAGCATTTGCAAATGATTGTCATGTCTCTGAATCTTCCACTCTGCACTGGTTTATACAGAGTCCTCTCCCTGATTGCAGCATGACTACAGGGTGTGTGATTATGTCCATTAGCAGCAAACTTGGATCATTTGCATGTCAGATTACATTGTACTCATTTGTAAAGTCTTGTGCTTATATCTTTCTTCCTTCTTGGTATGCTATTTTCAATGTTCCTGAGTGTAATGGTTTAGGATAAAATTTTGTTTTTTCATTTAAGGCATTAAAAACATTGAGTAGGGTGGTTAATTGAATTATTCATCTGAAAGTCTGAACAAGTTGAAAGATTTTATATTATCCAAAATAATTTATTCTGCTGTGAAATATATTTAAATTGTGAAGAAAAGTTATTAGGAAACAGAATTTTGAAACAAGTAATATATTAAACTAAACAAATTTGTTTGGCAGTTGTTCAGAATAATCTCTTTTTATAGAAGTTTTTTTGTACTTGTGTACTGAAACTGCAGCCATGCTACAATGTTTCCATTTGAAGTCATATTTGCATATTATGTATACATGTGAAAATATATTAATATATTCTTTGCATATTTCATATATTTCATTATTCACTACTGCATTATTTAAATCAGATGTAAATTTTTTTAATATTAAAAATGTAAAATTAAGGTGAATAATATAATTATTTAAAAATATATGTTTTTGTATTTAAGTAAACAAGATTATAAGCATTTAAATAATGTTATATTTGAAAACAGGTTTCATTAAAGATAATTTAGCTGTTTTAGAATTATTAATTTCTTTAAATAACTGTGGGCATTGTGTGACTAATCCTTCACCACAACAAACAGGAAATTGCTACTCATTTGTTATTTAGTGGGCGCATATGAACCAAGTCACAAAGGCAAGTAGCATTACCCTGTCATATTTCCACAAACCCGTTTATAAAGCGGGCCACATTTATACATCATCTTAGAAAAAGGACAGAGAAACACAAAGTAAAATCTGTACCCGAACTGGGATTCGAACCCGAGACCCACAACTCAGGAGTCGGGAATGCTGATCACTCAGCTATTGGTCGGCACTAGAATTGTTAAAAATTAAGTTAAATAATTACGAAAAATTATGAAATGATTAATTTCCATGATCACAGTTTAAGAACAACTTAATTTAAATTACTTTATAGATTGCTTTACAGTCTTTTCTTTTCTTTTAATCCAAACACTGTTTATTTTAAGCTAAAAGTAGGCTTGAATTTTTAATTGCTATACTAGATAGTAATTATCTCCGCAAAAATTTTTTACTAAAAATATATCTATGTATTTATTCACCAAGAATGATTAATTTTTTTATGACAAGTTAAATATGCTGTGCTTGTGGATTAATCACCCTCATCCATACCTGCACTGGATCTTAGAAGCTTGATTCTTAAAACATTGTAGAAACATACACTTTTTTCAAAAGCATTCCAGGTCTTCTCTAGCTATATTCATAGTCATCTCTACTTTCTAATTGTTGTAATTCCTACATTTCTGAATTTCCCTTTGGTTCATATTTTTGATGTTAGTGTCTCTAATGCTCATCAGGTGCTATTGTCTTTTGAGATTTTTGTTAACTTTTCTGAGTTAGATAATGAAATGATAATTGTCATACAAGGAGGAAAATAAATAGCTTAAAATTATGCTAGAAGTATCAACTATTAAAGAATTCAATGTTTTAATTTATCTATAAATGAAGAAATAAATTATGAAGAAATTTCTAGGGAACAGAATTATCCAACAGAGAACCATATAATCATTCGTAATGATTCAAATTCAGAGGAAACTGAAGATATTTTACCTCCAAATTTCTATGTTTTTGAAGATGGCCCTAAGCAGAATAAAATTAAGAATTGGAGAAATTCATATGACAGTACATGTTCAGAACAGAAGCATGCATCAATCACCTTTAAAATTTCATTGGACAATTTAAGCATTCTTCTCAAGTAACTCAAGTTAGCCAATACGAAAAACTAACATATCTCTTTTTAAAGAAAAATGAGTTATATTTGCTCCAGTAAAAAAACAAAACAATTCTCAATATGTTTTGACACATATGATAAAAGAATCTAGCGAGTGTAAAAACCATATTAACAAAAAATATGAATAAATTATAAGTATTTTTTGTAATTATTTATTTTTAATGTAAGCATAATATCTGTACCAAGTCTCTAAAATCGTTACACATTGTCATGTAGTGAAAGCATGCCTTCCCCCAAGTTATAATACAGCTTTCAATTCTTATGTAACTGTCAAAACTTTAGATTATTACTAAATATTTTGCTAGACACATTTGCAAGTAAATAATACAAAAAATAATTTTTTCTGTATTAACCTCTTAACCGTCTGCGGTTCTGTGAAGAAAGTGCTTCATTTTTGCTTTGCGGTGGCAACATAGTTTTGGATTTCACTACAATATAAGTTTTTCACCCCTTTAGCACTTGTCAAGAATACAAAAGCCTTTAATTCTTGATGTCGTATTTCCACTGTACCCTGGACCACCTCACAATCACATTCTAATGGCTTACAGCCAGGGAGTCCATCAATCGCTGTCAGCTGAAGAAACCAACATGTGTTCACAGTTTGTTATGTGAATGTTCCGCTCAAAAATTTCTTCAAGTCCCTGTTATAATTTTTTATTGCGCTAAATATGAATTTTTATTTAATTATTTTATAAATTATCAAGAAATTTAATTTATTTCCAAGCAATTTTTGTATTTAAAATCTTCAATGATTAAAAAAGTATATAATAGCAATAACAATGAATATCATATTATAATTTTTATATACCATTTTGCTATATATATATATATATATATATATATATATATATATATATATATATATATATATATATATATATATATATATATATATATGTATATATGTATATATATATATGTATATGTATATATATATATATATATATGTATGTATATATATATATGTATGTATATATATATATATATGTATATATATATATATATATGTATGTATATATATATATATATATGTATGTATATATATATATGTATATATATATATATATATATATATATATATATATGTATGTATATATATATATGTATATATATATATGTATGTATATATATATATATATATATGTATATATATATATATATATATATATGTATGTATATATATATATATATATATGTATATGTATATATATTGTTACAAATTTATAAATAATGATTATATTTGTCTTAAAATATCTCAGACAGATCGGAAATTCTCACATTTTGGGAAAAAATTGCGGTATTTAGACGTGTTGTACTTTTAAAAGCGGATTTCCTAATAATTTGGCGACTTGGCGACAGTTGGCGAGATTCTTGGCGACTTGGCGACGGTTGGCGAGATTTTTGGCGACTTGGCGAGAAATCGATACTTCTGGAAACATCCATCACCTAAGCTCTAGGACCAATATTTTTCGAGATAGCCTAGAAGCTTCCAGAACCTTGGCGAAATTGGTAGATTTCTCCGCCAAGTCAGGTATAAATACCGCAGCCCGACATGGAAGGAGTATAGTTTTGTGTAGACAGTCAGTTAGTGAAGACGATTAGTTGTGACTGCTAGTTGTTCTCTGTCTGAGGTATTTGAGACCTGTGATTAGAAGCTGTTTCTTATTGTATCCGACGAATTGTAGCTGTATAATTGTGATTGTTACAGCGGGAATTTCGTTTATCTAGTGAGATTTTTACGAATAAAAGTCTTGTGTTCATTAAGTGGTTGCTTTATTCAACTCTCAATCGACACGAACCCGTGGAGCTCGGTACAACTGGTGTCAGAATCGGGGTTGAAGAGTTGATGCAGCGTGTCACAAGAAAAATGGATATGGATTTAATGAAAAGTCTTCTCGAAAAATTAGCGGAGCAGATAGCTGAGATGAAAGCTGGACAAGAAGAGATGAAAGCTAGACAAGAAGAGATGAAAGCTGGACAAGAAGAGATTAAAACCGAGATGATGAAAGAGATAAAATCTGGACAGGAGGAGATGAAAGCTGGGCAAGAAGAGATGAAAGCTGGACAAGAAGAGATGAAAGCTAGACAAGAAGAGATGAAAGCTGGACAAGAAGAGATTAAAACCGAGATGATGAAAGAGATAAAATCTGGACAGGAGGAACTTAAAAAGGAACTTAAGAAGGACATTGTAAGTGTTAAAGAAGAATTCTCCAACATCATTCAGGAAAAGATGAATGCAATGGAAGATAAGGTAACTTCAGTTGAAACTAAAGTTCTGGAGATAGAAGGAAACGTTGAAGAAGCATTAGACAATATGAATAAGAAGATTGAAAGCTTGGAGAAGCAAATGTCAAACAAACATGAGGAACCCAACGTGGCATTTGTGCCTTCCCTAGCCAATATTAAACTCTCAACATTTGATGGGAAATCATCCTGGCAAGTATACAAGACGCAGTTTATGATGGTAGCGGAAGCTAATGGATGGAATCCCCAAGCCCAAGCTTTTCACCTGGCGGCTTCTTTAAGAGGAGACGCGGCTGACATCCTCGAGACGCTTCCGGAGGAGCAGAGGCACGATTTCCAAGCCCTATCGAGTGCGCTTGAGCTGCGGTTTGGAGATAAGTGCACTAAAGAATATAGCAGACTACAGTTAAAGTCCCGCTATCAAAAAGCGGGTGAAAGTCTGCAAGAATTGGCTGCCGATATTCAGCGACTTTCCCATCTAGCATTTTCGGACTGCCCAGCTGAGACACGTCAAGATCTGGCTCTCCATCACTTCATCGATAGTGTGCGAGATCCGGAGATACAGAAAACACTTAGACTCGCCGATGTCAAAGATATTGGATCTGCCCTAGTATACGCACATAAAATAGAGGCTGCCCAGCAGGCCGCGCGTAAAGACCGGCACTCAATCAGAGCCGTCTCTGCTACTGATACGGACTGTAATCTAAGAAAGCAAATCGTTTTTCGAATCGGAGCTCTTTCAGAAATCAGATGATGTTGGGCGAACCAAATTGACGCAGCACCGAATCAATACAGGAAATCATCCACCCATTAAACAACATCCGAGAAGATTGCCATTCGCTAAGCAGGAAGAGGTGGATAATCTTCTGATGGAAATGCAGCAGAATGACATTATTGAGCCATCAGAGAGTCCTTGGGCTTCGCCTATTGTTTTAGTTCGGAAGAAAGATGGTTCTACCCGATTCTGCGTTGACTATCGTCGGTTAAACAACATCACTAAAAAAGATAGTTACCCTCTCCCCAGGATTGACGATACACTTGATGCTTTATCCGGTAAACAATGGTTTTCGACTTTGGATCTCAAGAGTGGTTATTGGCAAGTAGAGATACATCCTGAGGATCGAGAAAAGACTGCATTCACCACAGGACAAGGACTTTGGCAGTTCAAAGTTATGCCATTTGGGCTTTGCAATGCACCTGCAACGTTTGAGCGCCTGATGGAGACAGTATTACGAGGACTTTCTTACGAAGCCTGTTTGGTATATTTGGACGATATCATTATTGTAGGGCGCACATTCGAAGACCATTTAAGAAATATCCGAAAGGTGCTGGAAAAATTAAAAATGGCCAACCTGAAGCTGAATCCTTGCAAATGTAATTTATTCCGACGTGAAGTAAGCTATCTGGGACACATTATCTCTGCTGAAGGTGTAAGAACAGATCCTGAAAAGATCTCCGCAGTTAAGGACTGGAGTCGTCCAAAAGATGTCCACCAATTAAGAAGTTTTCTTGGACTATGCACATATTACAGGAAATTTGTTAAGGGTTTTTCAAGTATTGCCAGACCTCTTCACAAGTTGACAGAAGTTAAACAGAGATTTCTATGGACAGATGAATGTGAGAAAGCTTTTAAACAACTGAAGGAGGCGTTGACATCTTCGCCCGTTCTTGCATATCCCCAGCCCGAAAAATTATTCATTTTAGATACGGATGCCAGCAACGAAAATATCGGAGCTGTTTTGTCGCAGGAAATTGATGATAAAGAATATGTCATTGCTTATTGGAGTAAATGCCTATCAAAACCGGAGCGGAATTATTGTACAACCAGGAAGGAATTGCTGGCAATCGTCAAAGCAATAGAACATTTCCACCATTATCTCTATGGAAGAAAGTTCTTGCTCCGGACAGATCATGCATCCTTAACCTGGCTTTTAAATTTTAAAAATCCAGAAGGACAGGTAGCGAGATGGATTCAACGACTCCAGGAGTTTGACTTTGAAATACGTCATCGCAAAGGAACTCTTCATGGAAATGCTGATGCACTATCATGGAAGCCGTGTAATGAAAGCTGCCGATATTGTTCTAGAGTAGAGAAGAACTATCAGTTAGTAAATCCTTCGGTACGCCAAGTTACTGTTTCACCTCCACCGAAACCAGACCCATGGAGTGATAAAGGACTTAGAGAAGCCCAAAAAGAAGATTCAGATATAAATCCAATTTTAGAATTAAAAGAATCTTCCAGTATGAAACCAAGTTGGCAGGATATCTCCACCTACAGTCCTGCGACTAAGCAATATTGGGCTCTTTGGGACTCACTCCATATAAGAAATGGTGTCCTATACAGGAAATGGGAATCCGATGATGGACGTAATTTCAAATGGCAGCTTGTTCTTCCAAAATCAAGAATTTCAGATGTTTTGAAAGAATTGCATAGTAGCTCCACTGGAGGCCACTTTGGAGTAATGAAAACTCTACAGAAGGTTCGAGAACGCTTCTATTGGAGCAAAACGAGACAAGATGTAGAGAAATGGTGCCAATCTTGTGATGATTGTGCGGCACGTAAAGGACCAAAGAAACGTAGCCGAGGAAGGTTGCAGCGGTACAACGTAGGAGCACCTTTTGAGCGGATAGCATTGGACATTTTGGGTCCTTTACCACGATCTTCAAATGGCAACAAATACATACTAGTTGTCATGGACTACTTTACTAAGTGGCCTGAAGCGTTTGCAATCCCCGATCAAGAGGCGACTACAGTAGCCGAGGTTCTAGTGCATCAATGGGTTTCCAGATTCGGCACACCCTTACAAATCCATTCTGATCAAGGGACAAATTTCACCTCTGTTGTGTTTAAAGGAATGTGTCAAATTCTCGGAATAGACAAGACGCAGACCACGCCACTACACCCACAATCGGACGGCATGGTAGAGAGATTTAACAGAACCATCTTGAATAATCTCTCACTTATGGTTTCCAGAAATCAGCAAGATTGGGATTTGAAGCTACCGCTGTTTCTGCTTGCATATCGCAGTGCTGTCCATGAGACTACTGGATATACTCCTTCACAGATGCTCTTTGGTCGCGAACTTCGTCTCCCTTGTGATCTTCAGTTTGGTCGTCCACCGGATACATCTTCATCGCCAGAGGAATACCTTCGAGACCTTCAGGCACGTCTTGAAGATGTCCATAACTTCGCTCGAGACCGAATCAACCTGACAACCGAAAGAATGAAGACAAGGTATGACACAAGAGCGACAGGACGTGAATTTCAAGAAGGCGACAAAGTTTGGTTGTGGAACCCGATTCGACGTAAAGGACTTTCTCCAAAGTTGCAAGCCAACTGGGAAGGTCCCTACACAGTCCTAAAAAGACTGAACGACGTCGTGGTTCGTATAAGGAAATCATCTTCTTCAAAACCAAAGGTAGTACATTATGATAGATTAGCTCCTTATCGTAATGTAGAGTAAAAATTAGTAGACCATGGTCTCTTTGTAAATAGTATAGATAATTTTAATCTTTTCTATTTTCTTGTATTTTTAGTTGCTTGTATATGTAATGTGCTCTGTATCATCTTGAAATGTAAATTCTCTTATATTAAATTTGGCCTCCTATCAGGGGATTGTACTGCCCGGGACGTGCAGTCCTTGAGAGGGGAAC